>AWOL01S0017139.1:62356-99723 GCA_000715115.1 Nicotiana otophora
ATATATATATATATGTATGTATTACAATTTTACTCATAATAATGATAGTATTTTCAAAAGTCTTGAGAAATAATTTAAAGAATGAGTAGTTAATAATAAAGGTAAAACATGAAGAAAAAAAAAAAGATTATCGCATAACAAGTAAAAATGAACTGAGGGAGTATTGACAACTAAAAGCTTTTGGCCCTTGGGGCTCAAAGTGTATTTAAATCCAATGTATTACATACTTTATAGGAAGAAGAAAAGCTGAAGGTGACTTAATATATTTGAGCAAGCGTTATTTCATCTAAAAAGAAATTAATACACATAACCATTCCAAATAGAAGCTCTATGTGAACCATGCATGCAGTGGCGAAGCCATATGTATTGAAAGGGTCTCAATTTGTATCCTTACGTCAAAAAATTATATTGTATAGTTAGTTAAATTTATTTATTTATATATATGTATATTATATATTGACATTCCCTAACTTCTTCGTGAATACTTTTTATATTTTGACTCACATTAGTAAAAATCCTACTCCGCTACTGCATACATGACGCAACATTGTATTAAACGAGTCTAGAGAAAAAGTTCACCAAAGCATAAACCAAGATATAGAAGAAACCCGCATGTAAAAATCTAAAAGAAGAACTTACAAAGAAAACTAATGAAAGGGTAAAGACAAAAAATAAAATAAAAAATGAAACCTGAGTAACGGGGAGGCTATATTTGTAAAAATCTGCAGATTTGCCACGAGGAATCATTTGACAATATTTGAAAGTAGCCATACAACTCTTAATATCACCCCAATGTTTTTCATTAACAACATGCTTCTCCAACCAATGTTGCCAATCTCCAAACTTGGCGTCGTCATCTCCTTTTCCAGATAAAGCCTTGCCCACACTCTTATTTGTCACCAAAATAGTGAAAACTGAGAAACAAATCATCCCAACAATAAACAAAAACAGAAAAAACAAATATATCCATAGGAAAAACGAGGCTCTACAGCAAGATCCCACTAATCCCATTAAAGAAAGCACCAGAAGTGACGCCCCAAATATTAAAAAAGGCATGTAAATTGCTTTTTGACAAAGGCTTTTACTTTCTTCTGTTTTAGACCAAATGCCAATTGCTATAGCCATTATAGCAAGCACAAAGGTTAACAAGTTAACAAATGAGATTAAGAAATTGCTTACACGAACCATTTTTTCTTTCTTTTTTTTTTTTTGGATAGGAAAAAAACTTGATGAATAATTATATGAAAGATCAGATCCCTAAGGGTTGAAAAAGAACCAACCCCTGAAATCTGATCAGGGTATGTTCTTTCTTTGTATAGTATTTATTTCTTCTTGTTTTTTCCCTTTTTTTATTTTTTTGGGTAGCTAATGAAGGATGTTGAGAATGGGTGGTGAGAATATGGAATAATGCGCAGAAAAAGGTGGAAAATAAAGGAAGTCTGTCTGGTGGAGATGTTCTTAATTAATTTCTGTTTTCATTTAATATAAAGCAGGCGACAGTTAATATAAAAGCGTGTGCATTGCGATGCTCTAATTTCAGTTACTTCTTATGTTCCATGATTTTTACTCTAATATATAACGTAATACACGTGTGGTTTATGAATTTGATATATTTACTCGTACAAGGAACTGCCACGTCACATAGTTTGTTTTAAAGAAGATTGAGGGGATCGGTGTCGAAAGAGTCTTGGATCAACTTAAATTAACAAGATTAAAGAACAAAAACATCGCTTGACCGAACAGATTATTTCTCTGAACAAAAAGAATACCCTTGTGCTGAACCATATACTGTCATCTAAGTGGACTAAAATAAATCTTATTCTCGTAACAGGGCAAGATGATAGACCCCTGCTTGACTGCTTCCCTATATTGAGGGCAATGAGTTTGGGAAAAAAGATTGTGTTGTTTTTAGCAGTATAAGAAAGCAAAATAGATGTTTACAGAAAAAAATAAAAGGTTTTGTTTTTATCTCCAACCGGCTTTGCGAGGATCAGATGGTTCTTTGACTGAATTGATTACAACAATCAACAGGCTTCGTCAATTATCATTTGGAACTTTGTGGGACTGTGTTTGTGTTCAATTAGATGTAATCCTAAATCTTGGTGCTTGGATATTGTTCAATGTCACATAATTATTGAACGTGCATTCTTAAGATCTGATCGAAGTCATAATTACAATATATTTTGTCACAGTTTATTCAGTGTTTTTATGATGGCAAATTTAATGACCCAGTAGTCACTTAAACTTGCATCATTTTTTTATCTAGGTAAACAAAGGTCTAAGATTTGTTTACTTATCTACCCAACATTTCTCCCGTGTTTTGTCAATGTGGGATACACCTGGGGTGTCACATACACCTTCCTCCCCCTAGGGACTTAGCGTCCTTGTCGAGGTTTGCCCCACCATCATTCAAAATTGCATGCGGAGTGACTCTGATACCATATGTAACAACATAGCCCACTAGTGATAATGTCCGCTTTGGGCCTAGGCCCGTATGATTTTAAAACGCGTCACTAGAGTCTAACGCTTATTTATTTATATACTCAGCATCTCTTCCGTGTTTTGTCGATATGAAATTCGTCTAGAGTGTCACATTCAACTTTCCCATTTGAACACCTCAACTTATCAAAACGCATGTTTTAAACACCTGCATCAGAGCGTAATACTCAATTGTGATGACAAGGATAAACTGTTAGTATTCTGTATTCGAAAAATATATTCAAAGAATAAAAATCAAAAATGTAGAAGAGCAGAATTATTCCGAGTCCACTGAATTCACAGTGTTTCCTTAAGAAACTTAATCCCCTCCTTGTACTCGAGGTTTAGGATTATTTCCTCCCAAGATAGAAAGGCTTACCCTCACTGGTGTAGCGGTACTTCAAACCCCAGTGACAACAAACGCAAAGAACAGTAGTAAATCACACTTACTGCTTTCTTTTCTGTTAAAACAATGCAGAAAGAAGAAGGATAAATCAGAATTTTCGTAAGAAAAATCTGAGGGAGAGTTCGTATATTTATAGCCAAAACATGTTGGGTTATACTGAAGAGTTACAACTCTTCATGCAAGGTTGCAACTCAAAATGGCTATTTCATAAAATGACCATTTATGCAAACTGCCAAATTTAAATTATAACGGGAAAATTAAAACGGAGAAAAATTGAATTACCGTGATAGAAACGGTCTAATTTGGATTAATTAATATTGCGTTAATATTAACAAATAAATTTGGTCCAAAAAATTAATCAATCAATCATTTGACCAAATCCGAATCCGAAGCCGAAGCCGAGCGAGCGATGATGGCGCGAGGCTTGCCTTCTTCTCAACTCTTTAAAAGGTAGAAGAAGAACAATTATATATATACCCATCAAAAGTCTTTTTCTCCTCCAATATGGGACAATGTCCCTTTGTCAAGGAGGGAAAATCAAAATTTTATTTTTTCTCCATTTCTCATTCACCATCTTTTATGATCTAAGAAGCTTAAACCCAACAATCCCCCACATGAATATGAAATGGTTATATCACGAAAATATACATGAAAAACTGTGTGATTTACAAGCAATGATTAATCGCATCTGGATAAGTAGGTTTTTCTTTGAACTTTCCGTAGTGAACTTATGTCGGATATACTCGACCAATCGGTAGATTTGATATCTTTGAACCGTCAAACTTTGGTGTATACCTAGACAACCATAAGTTACATAACCAACCAATAACCGTCTTTGGTTCTCATTGTTGTTTTCGTTTCAGCGATGAACACTGCTTGGTTTCATAAGCACGTAGAGAACTGGCCTTGCAAAATTCCCCTTGAAGCGGCTAACACTTCTCACTTACATAGGTTATTTCTAAACGTGTCATCTCGTCGATACACTTTTTGCTATGCCTCGTATCAAATTTAGAAACCATTAAAAAGCCTTACTGCTTTATCCTTGGTAATGAACATTGTCTCACCACGAGAATGGACCAAAAAATTTAGTTGAAAATGTTAAACTGTCATTAATGACTTTGTTTGATCTTCTTGAACCTAGATCTTGGGATCTCCAGTCTTCTAGGTAGAGTTACCGCCACAATGACTTGTTCTCGGCCATAGTCCCATTCCCCTCGATGATATTTCAACTACCTCTCTAGTTAGGTCTTTCGTAAGTGGATCCGACACATTATCGCTTGACTTTACGTAGTCAATTATGATGATCCCCCTAGAGAGTAGCTGCCTAACAGTTTTATGTCGTCGTCATATATGACGAGATTTACCGTTATACATAACACTCCCAGCCCTTCCAATCGCCGCTTGACTATCGCAATGTATGCATATTGGTGTTAATGGTTTGGGCCAAAATAGAATATCTTCCAAGAAATTTCGGAGCCATTCAACTTCTTCATCGGCTTTATCTAAGGCAATAAATTTAGCCTCCATTGTAGAGTGGGCAATACAAGTTTGTTTGGATGACTTCCAAGATATCGTTCCTCCACCAATAGTGAATACATATCCACTTGTGGACTTAGAATCAGTTAAATCGGTGATCCAATTTGCACCACAATATCCTTCAATCATCGCAGGATAATTACTGTAGTGTAAAGCAAAGTCTTGGGTATGTTTTAAATATCCCAAAACTCGTTTTATCCCCATCCAATGAGATTGACCTTGATTACTTGTGTATCGACTCAATTTACTTATAGCACAAGCTATATCTGATCGAGTACAATTCATGATATACATTAAACATCCCAGCACACGAGCATAATCCAATTGTGATATGCTTTGGCCTTTGTTCTTTGCAAGTGCAAGATTCACATCAATTGGAGTCTTTGCAACTTTAAAATCTAAGTGCTTGAATTTTTCAAGTACTGTTTTAATGTAATGAGATTGCGACAATGCCAGACCTTGAGGAGTCTTATGGATCTTAATATCCAGAATTAAATCGACAACTCTCAAGTCTTTCATATCAAACTTGCTAGTTAGCATACGCTTAGTCGCATTTATATTGGCAATGTCATTACTCATTATCAACATATCATCCACATATAAGCAAACAATGACTATGTGATTTGTAACATTTTTACTGTACACACATTTATCACATTCATTTATCTTAAAACTATTTGACAACATTGTTTGGTCAAATTTCGCATGCCATTATTTGGGTGTTTGTTTTAGTCCGTAAAGCGATTTAACAAGTCTACATACCTTCTTTTCTTTATCTAGAATCACAAACCATTCAGGTTATTCCATATAAATTTCTTCCTCCAAATCTCCATTTAAGAAGGCCATTTTAACGTCCATTTGATGAATTTCAAGACCATATACTGCAGCTAATGCTACTAACGTTCGTATGGACGTAATTCTTGTAACTGGAGAGTATGTATCAAAATAGTCAGGACCTTCTCGTTGTCTATAACCTTTGACCAAAAGTCTTGCCTTATATTTGTCAATAGTACTATCATCTTTCATTTTCCTCTTAAAAATCCATTTAGAACCCAATGGTTTATTGCCTGGAGTAAGATCAACCAATTCCCATGTATGATTGTTCAGTATGGATTCTATTTCACTATTGACTGCCTCTTTCCAAAATAATGATTCGGAAGAAGTCATAGCTTCTTTAAATGTTCGAGGCTCATTTTCTAATAAGAAAGTCACAAAATCTGGTCCAAATGAAGTAGACATTTTTTGACGTTTACTACGTCTTGGATCCTCCTGATTATACGTACTTTCTTTTGTTTCCTATCGAAGTCGTTTAGATCCTTCACCAATCAACTCACATTCCTTTTTATATGGATATATACTTTCAAAAAATTCAGCATTATTTGATTCTATAATTATATTATTATGAATTTCGGGATTTTCTGATTTATGAACTAGAAATCGATATACTTTTCTATTTGTTGTATATCCTATGAAAACACAATCAATAGTTTTCAGTCCTATCTTTACCCTTTTGGGTTTAGGAATTTGTATTTTTGCCAAACACCCCCACACTGTAAAATAATTCAAGTTGGGCTTCCTTCCTTTCCATTTTTCATATGAAATGGATTGCGTTTTTCTATGGGGTACTCGGTTTAATAACCGGTTAGCCGTAAGAATGGCTTCCCCCCCCCCCCAAGTTCTGTGGCAAACCAGAACTTATCAACAAAGTGTTCATCATTTTCTTTAATGATCGATTCTTTCTTTCCACAATCCCATTGGATTGGGGAGTGTAAGGGGTCGTTGTTTGATGAATAATTCCATATTCTAAACATATTTATTCAAAAGGAGATTCGTATTCACCACCCTTATCACTTCTTATCATTTTGACTTTCTTGTCAAGTTGCGTTTAAACTTCATTTTTGTATTGTTTGAATGCATCTATTGCTTCATCTTTACTATTAAGTAAGTAAACATAGCAATATCGAGTATTGTCGTTAATAAAAGTTATGAATTACTTCTTTCCACCGCGAGATGGTATTGACTTCATGTCTCAAATATTTGTGTGAATTAAGTCTAAAGGATTTGAATTTCTTTCAACTGACTTATAAAGATGTTTAACATATTTTGATTCCACACATATTTGACATTTTGATTTGTCGCATTCAAACTTAGGCAATACTTTCAAATTAATAATTTTTCTCAAGGTTTTATAATTGACATGTCCCAAATGTATATGTCATAAATCATTTGACTCAAGTAAGTAAGAAGAAGCTGAAATTTTATTATTGTCAACGACCATTACATTCATCTTAAAAGGACCTCAGTAAGGTAATATTTTCCTAAGTACATCTCGTTCTTACTTATTACAACTTTGTCTGAAACAAAAACACACTTAAACCCGTTCTTGACGAGAAGTGAAATAGAAACTAAGTTCTTTCGTATTTCAGGAACATGACAAACATTGTTCAGAGTCACCATCTTGCCATAGGTCATCTTCAGGAATATCTTTCCATAACCTTCAATTTTGGCCATTGCAGAATTTTCCATAAAAATGGTCTCGTCGGGTCCAGCGGAAGCATATGAAACAAATACTTCTCTAACAACACAAACATGGCGGGTGGCACTAGAATCAATCCACCACTCCTTAGGATTTTCCACTAAGTTGCATTCAGACAACATAGCGCACGAGTCATCAATATCATCATTTGTTTCACCATATTTGCTTGTCCCTTTTTCTTCTCTTTCTTTGGAGCACGACATTCTGCACATTTGTGTCCAACCTTTTCACAGTTATGACAATTTCCCTTGAATTTCTTCTTGCTGGGATAGTTGTTTGGTCCAGAAGACTTTTTTCGCTTCTTCGGATTAGTTGGAACAGTTTTAACAATATTTGCTCCCATAATTGTTGAGTTCCCACGTGTCTTTTTTTCTGTATCTTTATTGTCCTCTTTGATCCTCAATCGAACGGTGAGATCTTCGAGTTTCATCTCCTTGCGCTTGTGTTTCAAGTAGTTCTTAAAGTCCCTCCATAAAGGAGGCAACTTCTCTATCATTGCTACAACTTGAAATGCCTCATTGATGACCAAACCTTCAATGAACAATTCATAATTAGTAACAAAATTAATACTTTCAACAAAAGCATAAATTCGAATTATACCTTCAGCAAGGAGATCGTGAATTATAACTTGCAACTCTTGAACTTGGGTAATGACAGGCTTGCTATCTACCATCTTATAGTCCAAAAACTTGGCTGCAACAAACTTCTTTAAACCGGTATCCTCAGTTTTATACTTCTTTCCCAATGCATCCCATAGTACTTTAGAAGTTTCTGCATTACTATAGACGTTGTAAAGATTATCCTCCAGCTCTCTACGAATGTAATTCTTGCACAAGAAATCTGAATGCTTCCATACCTCAGTCACTATAAAATGTTCATTATCAGGAGTTGATTTTGGTAGAGCCTGAACGTCCTCCTTGATGAACTTCTGTAGACTCAAAATAGTTGAATAGAAGAACATCTTCTGTTGCCAATGTTTGAAATCAATCCCGGAAAACTTTTTGGGCTTTTACGCCGGTGCCGGTGGTGGCACAGAACTACTGGAAGTAGCAACATTACTCATAGAGCCAACCACGGGGGTTACTGTCATTTATGATAACAACAAAACAAAAATAAAATTAATTAACGGTAAAGTATTTAAAATCTTCAAACCGAACAACTTTAACAGAAACAGATTAAATGCCACGGTGAAGGTTTTATTTCTTCAAACCGAATACAGAACGAGTAAAAAATCATAGAGATTTTAATCTCGTATTGTCAACCAAGGAGTAGAAAATTCGAAGATTTTAGTCTCTAAACTGAGAGTAGAAATCACTAGGATTTAATCTCCCACAATTAGAATATAAGATGAATATAGAAAAAATAAATTAAGTTCTGTATTCGAAAAATATATTCAAAGAATAAAAACCAGAAATGTAGAAGAGTATAATTATTCCGAGCCCACTGAATTCACAGTGTTTCCTTAACGAACTTAATCCCCTCCTAGTACCCAAGTGTCAAGACCCAAAATCCAACTAGTCGTGATGGTACCTAACCCAACCCGCTAGATAAGTCAACCTTTAATTATCCAATTCCAATAGCCATTATTAAATCAATTTAAGTAAATAAAGATATTAATCTTATACATTCCCCAAGAACTGGTAGTACAAATCATGAGCTTCTAAGAATAGAGTTTACAAAGCGGAGATAAAATAAATACATAGTCTGTTTGAATAGTACATAAACAGAGCTTTTATAAATCTAAGGCTACCATGAACAAGAGGCAGCTACAACAGGAACGCAGGTACATCTTCAAATCCGGCAACCGTCGAGCACAACAACAACACCAGCCAACATCTTCACGCAATGTGCAGAAGTGAAGTATCAGTACAATCGACCCCATGTACTGAGTAAGTAACAAACCTAACCTTAGGTTAAAGAAGTAACGAGCTTTTACTAAGGTCGGGTCCAAAACCAATAGTTCGCCACGGTGCATAACAACGTAAAGCCAATAATATAAGAAGTAACTAAGAAATAAGATACTCAGCTAAATCATGATTTCTAAAAATAGTTCTTCCTTTCAAGTACATCAGTGAAAAACCCAAATCGTTTACCGAAATTTCCAAAAATATGAATAAGTTTGAAAGCAATAATTTTTTCAAACTCCTTTCAATAATAAATGAGATGTTTCATTTTCTTTCTAGATAACCTGTGTAAAACAAATGCATCTCTATGCCCATCTGTCAACATGTGTGAGAAATCATGAATGATGTGATACTGTACAACACGAGGAAAATACATCTCTATGCATGTATGTCATGTGTGCATGTCAATGTGATGCAACTCAATGATAAAATCATATGCATACTCTTAGAGTATCATTTTACTCAGTTCTCCCAGTCACCCAGTCCTCCCAATCGCTCAGCACTCGCAGTCAGTAGGTACCTGCACTCACTGGGGGTGTTCAGGCTCATGAGCGGCTCCTACAGCCCAAGCGCTATAATCTGCACGGACAACTCATGTGTTGCACGGACAACTCACGTGCTATAATAATATCTAGATACGCACGGACAACTCACGTGCTATAAGAAAGCCTATAAAACTTGCTGCTGGCGGGCAGCCCCGATCCACATAATAATCCTCACAATCAGGCCCTCGACCTCACTCAGTCATCAATCTCTCTAGTCTCTCTCTCATGGGCTCACAATGTCATGAAAATAGCCCAAAAATGATGATATGATGTATCAATAAATAATAACAGAGACTGAGATATGATATGTAATGACATGAATATGAGTGAGTATGAATTTTTAATTTAAAACAAATAATTCACAGCAATATGACCTCTGTAGGTCCCAATAATACTAGCACATTACCTCCACATGAATTTTAATATGCTCTTCAGCTCAATTTCTTTAACACATAAAACCGCATGGAAAATGCCAAGATTATTTAACTACAAAATTCCACAGAAACAATTATGTCACAATTTTTATAGTGCACGCCCACACGCCCGTCACCTAGCATGTGCGTCACCTCCCAACAATTCACATAATACATATATTCATGGTTCATACCCTCAGCTCCAAGGTTAGAAGAGTTACTTACCTCGAACAAGCCAAATCCAATGCCGAGCAAACTAAACAATGCTCCAGAAATCCCATTATGCACGTATCAACTTCCGAATGGCTCGAATTTAGTCACAATTAATTTGATTCAGACCACAAAATTTATAGAAATTAATTCCATACCAAAATACTAATATTTTCCACAAAATCCGAAATTACGCCCCAAAACTACCCGTGAGGCCCACATCTCGGAATCCGACGAAACTTACAAAATACGACAACCCATCCAATTACAAGTTCAACCATACTAATTTCACTCAAATCCGACTCCGAATCAATGTTCAAACTCGAAAAATTCATTTTGTGACATTATAGAAATTTCCTTCTATTTCTCTTGAAGATTCGATAATCTTACACCAACAATGAAGATTAATTCATGAAATATAATCACAAGGGAGTCAAGAACACTAACCACACATATGTGGAAAAGTTCCTCTCCAAAATCGCCCAAACCGAGCTCCAAAATCCAAAAAATGGGTGAAAACTCGCGAACCCTCGAACTTAAGGGGTTCTGTCCAGTTAATACGCATCTGCGGACAATATTTGCACACCTGCGCCTCCGCTTGTGCGAGCAAAATGTCTCATTTGCTAACTTCACTCGCCTGCCCAGTTTGCGCATCTGCGAGGACATCATCGCATTTTGCGAGCCCGCATCTGCGGGAAAGACATCGCAGATGCGAAAATCCTCAGCTTCCAGCCATCTCGCTTTTGCGCCAAAACTCCTCGCACCTGCGACCATCGTACCTGCAAGACCATTTCCGCGGGTGCGATCACACCAGAATCAGAAATCTTCAGCAGTGCAACATGAAATGAAAATGATCCGAACATCGTCTGAAACTCACCCGAGCCACTTAGGACCCCGTCTAAATATACCAACAAGTCACATAACATAATACAGACCTACTCGAGTCCTCAAATCACACCTAATAACATCGAAACAACGAATTACACTACAATTCTAAATCAACAAACTTTGAACTTTCAAATTCTATATCTTGTGCCGAAACACATGAAATCAATCCAGAATGACTTCAAATTTTGCACACAAGTCACATTTCACATGATGGACCTATTCAAATTTCCAGAATCGGATTCCAACCCCGATATCAAAAAGGCAAACCCCCTGTTAGACTTTCTAAAAATTCAACTTTCGGCATTTCAAGCCTAATTCCACTACGTACCTCCAAATAATTTTTCGGATACGTTTCTAAGTCCAAAATTACCATACAGAGCTATTGAAATCATCAAAACTCCCTTCCGGGGTCGTTTACATATAAGTCGACATCCGGTCACTATTTTAATTTAAGCTTTAAACCTTGGAACTAAGTATTCCAATTCATTCCAAAACCTCACCGGACCCGAACCAATTAACCTGATAAGTCATAAATCAATTGTAAGGCATAAATTGAGCAGTAAATGGCGAAACAGGGTTGTAATACTCAAAACGACCGGCCGGGTCGTTACATTCTCTCCCATTTAAACATACATTCGTCCTTGAACGTGCCAAGAAATATTTCCAAGCCGTCAAATTACTGTCCCATCTTACCACACACGTGCCTGGGGGTTGAACCCATGTCACCCTATTCCATATAAGCTTGACAACATAATACAACTAAAATTATTGATTTAACTTTAGCCCATAAACTTTGGAATTTAATTTCCAACCTTTAGAATTTCTTTCAAGACACGAATCTTACATTTACACATTATATGTGTTTGAACAAGCTGTATCAAGCCATAACCATAACCATAACTACGGACATAATCACATAACATATTACACAACTCGCATGCTCGTAGAACCATTCCTAATCACAGTGACTACTCAAAAACCAACAAAATACTATTATTAAACCCATATCGTACCAAACCACATACCAAAACCTTTGTACATTGTTGATAATAAAAGAAACACGCGAAATTTCATGACCACTTACCAGATCAACAAGTCACGGAGCTCTCTCGCCCCAACCAGAACTATAATCGCTTTCTGAGCCGATTTTCAATATTACCCTACCGAACTAACCGTAATCAAACCTGGTAGTACCCATTCTAGGTCTAATGACCTTATATTACTAAAAACAACTATTCCAAGTGTCACACCTCTTTTTGCCCCAAAAGATATATGTGTTATGGATTGTTGTGGGTTAAAGAGTTTTTCCAATTAAAGTGAAAATGTTTTGAGTATGGATTATTTTATTTACAGAATCGCCACTTGAAATTGATTTTTTGGGTGTTTCAAATCACCATTTATTTGAATCCCTAGTCAATGGAAGGTTTGACTCTATTATTATTGGTCTGCGAAGATAAAATTCGGGTAAGGAATTCTTTTGATCGGGGAGAAGGTGTAAGGCATTTCCCGAGTCCCGTGGTTCTAGCACGGTCGCTTTATTGACTACATTTGGCTTATATTATTTTTGGGTAACCTGTGTTTATTGGTTCTCATGTTTTACCTATGTCCACTTTTATTGTTTGATTAGATTTATGAAAATTATCTTGAAATAAGTCACGCGTACGTGTACTCATTTTTGTTTGGCATCAAGAATCATGTCACGCGTACGCGTACACAATCAATAACACATTTATTATTATTCGAAGTTGATTGGTCAAGTTATGTGAACGCGCACTTGTATTATTTTCTAAACTAATTTGAAATTATTGTAAGACCAAGAGTTTATAAATAGGAAATTATTTGGAAGTCGGAAAATATATTAGTTATTTAAAGTATTGAAAAGTCATCCACACTTAGAAATATTTATAACTTACTATTCTATCTGTGAAATTAGGAGACATTTATTCATTATGGAAGAATGAGCTAATTATTAGTCTAGTGACAAAATTATTGGGCCTGACAGATTTATACTCAATCCAACCCATGTCTAATTCTTTCTTTCCTATTAAACGTGGTAACTGATTTCTGATTTACTTACTTGAACTCTAACGCATGGTCCATTAATATGGCAAGATCTTCATTCTTAATTCTAAATAGAAAATCTCATTAAGATAAAATCCTATTCAAATAATCTGCTGACAAATCACTTGAAACATGTAAAAAGAAACTACAACATGATAATGTGTATAAATAAAACAACACAAAAAAATTATCACATGAACCTCTATAAGAACATCACACAAAATAGTGAAATAATTAACAAAGGGAGGATAAGCAATGAACCTTTAAGCAAAAAAATTCCTTCAGGACTTGATTAATGCAAAAATAATTCTGAGCCGAGCAAATACACCAAACCAAGGGCAAATCGGCAGATGTACAGAAAATCTAGCGACGAACCTTCTAAAATTCGAGCCTGGACCGAAACTCGATTGTACCTCGTGAGGCTGCTGGTTTTTGGCGTGAGAGAGGTGACTATCAATGAAGCTTCACAAGGTGTTTTTAGGCTTGAATTTGAGGCATTTTTGGGTCTTAAACAGGGTGATGAATTGCTTGAATTTTCGAAAGAAATAATGAAACGAGTAGAAATTCACTTAGCGCAGAAGAAGAATTTTTAATTTCTCTCACTTATCTCCTATATTTTTTCCTTACTTCTCCTCTTTTCTCCTCACATTTCTCTTATATTTATAGGGAAAAAATTCGGAATTTTTTCAGATTTATTATTTTATTATTTTATTATTTTTTAATTAAAAAGAATTCCCACTTCCCATTTTTTTCCTTTTTTAAAAAAATAATTTCCCACTTTCCTTTACTTTTATTTTTTAATTTCCCAATTGTTTTACTTTACTTTGTTTTATTTTCCACTTATTTTACTTTTCTTTTTTTAATTTTCACTTATTTTACTTTTCTTTTTTTAATTTTCACTTATTTTACTTTTCTTTTTTTAAATTTCCACTTTCTATTGATTTTTTTAAAAAGAATTTTCAGCTACATTTACTTTTTTTTTAATTTCATCTTTCTTTTATTTTTTATTTTTTTAAATTTCCACATTCTTTTACTTTTATGTTTTTAATATTCCACTTTCTTTTACTTTTTTTTTAAAAACAATTTCCACCTACTTTAAATTTTAATTTGTTATTCCATATTTTTAATTTTCCTATTATTTTATTCCCATATGAAAATAAAAAAAATTATTTTTTTCGGTTTTCTTTAAATTTATTTTATTTTAAAATAAAGATAAAAACTAAAAATAATATTAATAGTAATAATTTGACTTTTTAAATTATTTTTAATTCTTACCCTATATTAAAAAGAATGTAACAAAGCTAAAAAAATATATATATTAAATTTCTAAAAATATTTACATAGTAGAAGGTGGTAAAAATTTAAATATAGTCAAAAATTAGGTGCTCACAGCTGCTCCTCTTTGCTTGAAAACATGAAAAGTTTTCAGGCAAATACTAGGTGAGCCATGTGACTAAGTTTTGACCAAACCATTTTCAAAAGGAAAAGAAATAAAAGATAGGGTGTAACTGAGTCTTGGTTTTGGACTGCCTACATATCCCGGGTTATAGGGGAATCGGGTCACGTGTAGTTCAAGGAGAATGGTGGAATGATGAGTTAAGGAGTCGAATGAGATTCTGTCGAGGCTCCGGTCCGTGATCCTGCTATTATTAATAAAAAAAAAAACTAAACAATCCTATCAGCTATGAGTTACAAGATTCCTATCTATGAATCTTCTCAAACTTGATCTTAAGTCTTGACTGGTTCTTCATGCAAACTCTGATCTAAATCTTGATGCTCACGAGGTGTAGGTGCTAGTTCATTGTTCTATAGCTTCTTCTAATCAAAACGGAACTCCAATGCTCGTGGCTTCAGTCATGTCTTGAGCATTCCACATCTTTTCAACTGTTTTGCATTTTGGATTCACCTATTTTTTTTTCTTTTATTCTGAATTGAGACTTATTCTTTTGGCCATCTCGAACCATGTGCCTTGAGGTAAAACTAACTGAGACACCAAAACAAACAAACAAACGAAATTTTTCTGCCCTAGTTTGCACTAGGAAAATTTCGTGAGTTATTGTAACAAAATTCTAAACTAGTTCTTTATTGAAAGCAATAAAAGGTCGGGAATGGTGTACCCCAAAAAATATAGAGATTAGGGAATGGAGACCCTATGTCTAAAATGAAAGAAACTAGGGAATGGAGACCCTATATTGGAAAAACGACTAGGGAATAGTGTACCCTAATACTAGTAAGGAAATGTAATCAGGGGTTGGTGCCCTGTATTACGGAAAACGAATGTAATCACGGGTCGGTACCCTGTATTATTGAAAAGAATGTAGTCATGGGATGGCGTCCTGTATTACTGAAATAAAAATGAATCCCCTGGGCAAAAAGGTTCTACCTGGGTTAAACTGCGAAAAGCGAGCTTGGGCGAAAATTACTTCTACCCGGAATATGAGCTGGATCCCACTAGGCGAAAAGTTTCTACCTGGGTTAAGCTATGTAAAATAACCTGAGCGAAGAGTACTTCTACCCGAAACTATGAGCTGGATCCCCCTAGGCGAAACGTTTCTACCTGGGTTAAGCTACGTGAAACAACCTGAGCGAAGAGTACTTCTATCCGGAACTATGAGCTGGATCCCCCTAGGCGAAAAGGTTCTACCTGGGTTAAGCTACATAAACATCCTGAGCGAAGAGTACTTCTACCTGGAAACTATGAGCTTATCCCCCTAGGCGAAAAGGTTCTACCTGGGTTAAGCTAAGAAAAAAAAGCTTGGGCGAAGAGTACTTCTACCCGGAACTATGAGTTGGATACCCCTAGGCGAAAAGATTCTACCTGGGCTAAGCTCCGTAAAACAACCTGAGCGAAGAGTACTTCTACCCGGAACTATGAGCTGGATCACCCTAGGCAAAAAGGTTCTACCTGGGTTAAGCTATGTAAAACAACCTGAGCGAAGAGTACTTCTACCTGAAACTATGAGCAGGATCTCCCTAGGCAAAAGGGTTCTAACGTAGTTAAGCTAAGAAAAACAAACCTGAGCGAAGAGTACTTCTACCCGAAACTATGAGCTAGATCCCCCTAGGAGAAAAGGTTCTACCTGGGTTAAGCTACATAAAACAACCTGAGCGAATATTACTTCTACCCTGAGCGAATATTACTTCTACCCGGAACTATGAGTTGGATCCCCATAGTCGAAACGGTTCTACCTGGGTTAAGCTAAGAAAAACAAGCATGGGCGAAGAGTACTTCTACCCGAAAATATGAGCTGGATCCCCCTAGACGAAAAGGTTCTACCTGAGTTAAGCTACGAAAAATAAGCCTGGGCGAAGAATACTTCTACCCGGAACTATGAGCTGGATCCCCCTAGGCGAAAAGGTTCTACCTGGGTTAAGCTACGTAAAACAACCAGAGCGAAGAGTACTTCTACCCGGAACTATGAGCTGGATCCCTCTAGGAAAAAAGGTTCTACCTGGGTTAAGCTACATAAAACAACCTGAGCGAAGAGTACTTCTACCCGAAACTATGAGCTGGATCCCCCTAGGCAAAAAAGTTCTACCTGGGTTAAGCTACGTAAAACAACCAGAGCGAAGAGTACTTCTACCCGGAACTATGAGCTGGATCCCTCTAGGAAAAAAGGTTCTACCTGGGTTAAGCTACATAAAACAACCTGAGCGAAGAGTACTTCTACCCGAAACTATGAGCTGGATCCCCCTAGGCAAAAAAGTTCTACCTGGGTTAAGCTACGTAAAATAATCTGAGCGAACAGTACTTCTACCGAGAACTATGAGCTGGATCCCCCTAGGCGAAACGGTTCTACCTGGGTTAAGCTATGAAAATGAGAGGTATAGAGAGTAGTGATGCATGCTGAAAAATAAAATAAAATGGAGATTTTGAGGGACTTACCTTTGGTGATATTCGTCCTTTGAGTATCGCCATTCTACATTGCTTTGTTCCTGCTTTAAACAAAGAAAAACTGTGAGTTTTCAAAGTGGTGGTTGGTTTGCGGCCTTGATACCCTAAGTATCTTAAATTCACGGTCATTGCTGTAGAAGAACTGATTCTTCCAGTATGGTACTGAGATGCTTGGATACTCTGTATAGCTTCTTGGAGACTTTGGCTCTCCGATGTTTCCCCTGACTGTTTCATATTTGGATGTACATGGTACCGCTAACCCTTGTCCCTAAGGCAAGGCAAATTTCCTTTAAAATAGAACATATTTGTCTTGCAACTAGTACCAGTTCGTGTCTGTAGTGCTTATCAACTTTCCCCACGAAGAAAGTCTTGCTTAGGCGACCTTTTCAGTTTCTTTGAGATGCTTTGTTCGTCTTATCAAAAGAGATCATAGATAGATTCGTGCCTTCATCAATGCAGTATATACCCCAAATTATGCTTGGTATTACAGGAAAACTGTAGTCAATTTTGCAGCCATTTCTTTTCTTTGCTTTTGATGCAAGATTAGACCGAAAAATGAATCAAAGAAAAATTATGGGTTAAAATAGAAAAGCAATTGAAAGTGAGAAAGAAAAAAAGAAAAAAAAAGGAATTGTGTCTAAACAAAATAGGGAGACTTATCTGGAGGGGAATAGGGAGACTTATCTGGAGGTATGTGCCAACTTCAATGAATCATGACATGCATTTTGGACTGGACGCTTGATCCGTCTGAACTGTCTAATTCTCAAAAATCTGCCGCAAATGTTCATCTTGAAATTGCCTTAGTTGTGCTCATATCGGAGTATCAAAGACCCTCATTCATCTAGTAGCTCCCTTTGCGGGTTTTCTCTTACTGGCCTCTCTCATTTCTTTTCTCACCATCGCCTTATAGTGCTCTTTGCGAGTTTTCACTACAAGACTCTCATTTTCATTTTATCTACTTGTCATCGCCCAATGGTGCCCGTGAGGGTTTTCACCAATAAGACTCTCTCATTTTATTTCTCTCATTTTGGTTGCATCAGATCCAAATGATTGTATCCTACAATTCTTGAACATTCTCGTTGATTGATAGGAATGACTTGAAAAGGATTTGGGTAAAAAGAATTATGATTGAGTTACAACTTTGGGACCTTTCAGGTGAAACCATCGCCGAACCATTGTAACATCTGCCCCAGTTTTAACTTTTGGGAGAATGTGGATTTTTATTTTGGTGTGACTGAACCCTAGAGAGAGGCTGCCTATGTATCCTTTCAGAATCAAGTCGAACGTAGTTCAATGACTCAAAAGATTTTTTTTATTATTAATTTTTTTTTACAAGTAAAAGGAGGGAAACCCAAGAAGACAAATATGGCTCAAAAGGTTTAACAAAAGGGTGACACTTATTTGGGGTAGTGAACAAAGATAGCCTTCGTTATCTCGATCTGAGAAAATTGATGCGTGGAAATTCTTCAGTGGGTATGTATCAAACATAATATCTTTTGACTGCATCTGCATTAATTATCATGTCTGGTACCAGTCATTCTTCATCTACCAAGTGCAAAGCCCCTTTTGGTAACACTTTCTTGATGATGTAGGGTCCTTCCCAGTTCGGGGCGAACTTTTCTTTAGCTTCTACCTGGTGCGGAAGGATGCTTTTTAAAACGAGCTGGCCTACCTCAAAGTGCCTCGGATGCACTTTCTTATTATAAGCGCGTGCTATGCTTTGCTAGTATAACTGGCCAAAACACACTGTTGCTAGCCGTTTTTCATCAATCATCATTAGTTGTTCTAATCTAGTCTTGACCAACTCGGTGTCTTCAATCTCTGATTCCACAATGATTCGGAGAGAGGGAATTTCAACTTCAACCGGTATTACAGCTTCAGTTCCATAAACCAATAGATAAGGAGTTGCACCCACAGATGTGAGAGCACTCGTGCGGTATCCCAAAAGAGCAAAAGGCAACTTTTCATGCCATTGCCTGGATCCATGGATCATCTTCCTAAGGATCTTCTTGATATTCTTGTTAGCTGCTTCAACGACTCCATTAGCTTTAGGCCGGTAGGGTGTAGAATGGCGATGCACAATTTTAAATTGCTCGCATACCTCCTTCATTAGATGGCTATTTAGATTGGTTGCATTATCAGTGATAATAGTCTTTGGGATACCAAAGCGACAGATGATGTTGGAATGAACAAAAGCTACCACTGCTTTCTTGGTGACTACCTTGAAAGTAACTGTCTCTACCCATTTGGTGAAGTAATCAATAACGACCAGAATGAATCTATGCTCATTTGAAGCCCTTGGCTCGATTGGCCCAATAACATTCATTCCCCAAGTAACGAAAGGCCAAGGAGAGGACATGGGATGCAACTCCGAAGGAGGCGAGTGAATCAGGTCTCCATGAATCTGGCATTGGTGATACTTGCGAACGAAACTAAAGCAATCTCGCTCCATAGTAAGACAATAATACCCTGCCCACAGAATCTTCTTCGCCAAAACATATCCATTCATGTGAGGTCCGCATACCCCCGAATGCACTTCACTCATGATCTGCTCAGCTTCTGTGGCATCTATGCATCTCAATAAGTTCAAATCTGGGTCCTTTTGTACAAAATTTCCCCATTCAGGAAGGAACCACCGGCGAGCCGCCTTATAGTTCTTTTTTGATCTCCCTTGGCATGCTCTGGGTATTACCTTATTTTTAGGAATCATTTTATGTCATGGTACCAAGGTTCACCATCTGGTTCTATCTCAATAGTATTGCAGTAGCCATGTTGATTCTGAATTTGGATTTGCAGTGGATCAATATGGGTATTACCTTGATAAGGGAGCATCGAGGCTAAGGTAGCCAAGGCGTCGGCTAGCTCATTGTGAAACCTGGAAATGTACCTGAATGCGATAGATTTGAATATCTTGCTCAGGTCTTGTACACATTTTCTGTATGGAATAAGCTTAATATCTCGAGTATCCCATTCACCTTGGGCTTGCCTGATAAGCAAGTTGAAATCTCCCATAACCAATAGTTCATGCACATCCAGATCAAGGGCCATTTTTATACCCATTATACAAGCCTCATATTCCGTTGTATTATTAATACAGAAGAAATGAAGTCGGGCCGTTGCAGAGTAATGTTGTCCAATAGGTGAGATAAGGATTTCCCCGATCCCAACTCCTTTGATATTGACAGCCCCATCAAAATACATTTTCCATATACGGATGTCATCCGAAACTACTTCCTCTATTGAGTTGACCTCTTCGTCTGGGAAGTATGTGCTCAGTGGCTTGTAATCATCATCAACTGGATTCTCTGCCAAAGTATGTGCTTTCATTGCGGTGCAAGTGACATAGACGATATCGAACTCTGTAAGCAGAATATGCCATTTTGCGAGCCTTCCAGTGGGCATTGGCTTTTAAAAGATGTACTTCAAAGGATCCCTTCTGGATATGAGGTAAGTAGTGTAGGCCAGGAGATAATGCCTCACCTTCTGAGCGACCCAACTCAAAGCACAACATGTTCTTTCTAAAAGGGTATACTTAACCTCATAATTGGTGAACTTCTTGCTCAAATAATAGATTGCATGTTCATTTCTGCCGGTGCATCATGTTGCCCCAGAACGCATCCAAAGGAATTATCCATCACCGATAGATATAAAAACAAAGGCCCACCAGGTTCTGGTGGGACCCGTACAGGGGGATTTGACAGATAATCTTTGATCCTGTCAAAAGCTTTTTGGCAATCGTCCGTCCACTTGATAGCAGCATCCTTTTGCAGTAACTTAAAGATGGGCTCGCATGTGTTTGTGAGCTGAGCAATAAACCTACTGATGTAGTTCAATCTCCCGAGCAAACTCATGACTTCAGTTTTGTTCTTTGGGGGAGGCAGATCTCGAATGGACTTTATCTTAGATGAATCCAATTCAATGCCTCTCTGACTGACTATAAAACCGAGTTTCCGAGATGGCACCCCAAATGCACACTTAGATGGATTGAGCTTAAGGTCATACCTTCGGAGTCGCTCGGAAAACTTTTTCAAATCGCGCACGAGATCAGCCTGTGTCTTTGATTTTATGATGACATCATCAACATATACTTCAATCTCTTTGTGCATCATGTCATGCAAAATGGTGGTCATGGCCCTCATGCAAGTTGCCCCTACATTCTTTAAACCGAATGGCATAACCCTGTAACAATAAGTACCCCATGGAGTGGTGAAAGCGGTCTTTTCTGCATCACCCTCGTCCATTAGAATCTAGTGGTATCCGGCATAGCAATCCACAAAAGATTGTATCTCATGCTTAGCACAGTTATCTACAAGTATGTTGATATTTGGTAAGGGAATATTATCCTTTGGACTTGCTTTGTTCAGGTCCCTGTAGTCAACACTGACTCTGGTTTTTCCATCCTTCTTTGGCACATGCATAACATTTGCCACCTAGGTGGTGTATCGTACTGTTCTAACTACATTGGCGCTCAGTTGCTTCATTATTTCCTCTTTGATTTTATCACTCATGTCCGTTTTAAATTTTTGTTGCTTCTGTTGGACTGGTAGAAAATCAGGATATGTGGGAAGCTTATGAACCACTAAATCGGCACTTAAACCCGGCATATCATCATAATACCAAACAAACACATCTTTGTATTCAAATAAAATTTGAATCAAGGCATCTCTAGTTTTTTGTTCAGTATGAATGCTTATCTTTGTTTCTCTGACTTCTTCATGACCTCCGATATTAATTGGCTTAGTTTCATTGAGGTTGGGCCTAGGCTTGTTTTCAAATTGTTCCAACTCTCTTTTTATTTCCTCAACATCCTCATTTTCATCATATTCGACCTCTTGATGCATTACTTTGAAATTAGACAGCTTTTTAAGATCTGGGTATGAATTCTATATGCATGTCATGTTATTAAAGCCGGCATTAACAAAACTGAAATGGAAACAAAATGACAACAACAACAACAACCCAGTATAGTCCCACTAGTGAGGTCTGGGGAGGGTAGTGTGTACGCAGACCTTACCCCTACCCTGGGGTAGAGAGGATGTTTCCAATAGACCCTCGGCATCCTTCCCTCCAAGAACTCCCCACCTTGCTCTTGGGGTGACTCGAACTCACAACCTCTTGGTTGGAAGTGGAGGGTGCTTACCATCAGAGCAACCCACCTTGTCTGGAAACAAAATGACAAGATATAGGAAAAGGAAAAGATACAATACGAAATTGAACTGCATTTCATTGAATTTGAAAGGATAGAAGGGTTAACATCAAAACAAAATAATCATACTGAGATGTTTGGATTACAACCCTGAAAGTAACCCAAATTATAAAAAGAAGCTGCAAAAGCAAACTACCAAGACTTTTTCCTTGTGGGGAGAGGAGTTGCTTCCTAGTTGTTGAGCATGGTGTCTGGGCCAATTAGTTGCACACTGGCACAGCTAATTCCTTCACCAGCCTGGATCATATTCACTTCAGAAAATATCTAGCTGAGGTCATGGAAAATTTCATCAATGTTTGCATGTGCCGAGGAATTTTGACTCTCTTGGAGTCGTGGCTTAACAAAAGTGTACAAAATGTGAGGGATGGGCTGCTCCAAGATCCAACCATGCCTTTTGCGGTGATTAGCTTTATCTTCATCTGGTTGTGTTGGCCCGAAACCTAAGCCAAAAGTACCCTTGTTGCTAAAGGGAGAGATGAGTTCCGAAATTCCTTGCAATGATGCCCCCTGCCTTTTCCTGGCTCACAACCTTATCTCAGCATAAGTGCAGCTACCATTACAGATGTGGTGGAAAGACGAGGATACAAAATAGGCTTTCCTTACTCAACGTGATCCATAACAACCACTTCGAAAGCCTGATAGACAATGGACTTGCACCCTTCCTTGGCCTCAATACACGGAATTAACGGATCTTTATAAATGGATAATCCGTCTTCTCCGTGAACAATAACCTCTTGCTTGTCATGTTCGGACTTGAGCATCTGATGCAAGGTGGATGGCACAGCTCGAGCTGTATGGATCCATGGCCTTCCAAGAAGAAAGTTATAAGAAGTTTCCATGTCCACTACGTGGAAGACAATTTCAAAATCGACCTGCCCAATCGTCATGGTGAGGTTGATCACTTGATCTCCCCAATAGTATCTCTCGCTGAGCCATCAAAAGCCCGGATGCGAATATTGCTGGGTTGGATTCTGTTTGTATTGATCTTCATGCTTTGCAAGGTAGAGAAAGGGCATACATCTACACTCGAGCCTCCATCAACCCTAACTCGCTTTACATAATGCCTCTCACATTTGACAATCAGGTGCAAAGCCCTATTGTGCCCGGCTCCCTCCTCTGGAAGTTCATCATCAGTAAAGGAGATTCTGATCACCTCGAAAAATCTATTGGCCACTTTCTCTAACTGATTTACGGTGGTCTTCTCCGAGATATGTGCCTCATTCAAGATCTTGATAATACACGGGCATGCTCTTTTGAGTGTATGAGCAGAGATAACAGAGAGATTTGAGCAGGAGTCTTTCTCAACTGGTCAATGATTGAGTAATTCTGAACTTTCATCTTTTTCAAAAACTCTTCCGCCTTTTCTTCAGTGACTGGTTTCTTTATTGGCATTTGGCCTTCTCTGATTTTCTTGGCGTTCCTCAATTCTTCTGGAGAGTAACACCTCCCTGATCGAGTCAAACCTCTAGTTTCCCCCACTTCTTCTATGATTTCCTTGCCTTTGTAGTTCACCACAATTTTGTTGTAGTTCCAGGGAATGGTTTTCGTTCTTTGTCATACGGGGTTGTATGGCAAGCTTAATTATGATCGGCTCTGTTATACCTCTCGTACCATCCTCATTCTTCCTTGTGCTGAGGTGTCCTCCAAGGACATATAACCTTGGACTTGGAACATTGGAGCGAACTTCCAACCTTGAGACATTGGGAAAAAATAAAGTTGCCTTTTCTAAGCTCGGGGCGCCTTTCACAATCAACGGCACATCTTGTCTTGGACTTACTTCCAGTTTGGTTCTCTCTTGAATCGTTCCCACTGTCCTTTCTGCTTGACCAACCGGCTTTTATTCTTGATCTCGGCCAATCATTCCCACAAAATGAACATCATTATGTACTGGCAACGGGTTATTGGTCAAATTAGGAGGGTCCTCGCCATTCGCGACTACAATTAATTTTTCAGCAATGAGTCTTTCTATGGCTCTTTTCAGGGTCCAATAGTCATAAGTGCTATGCCCCGGAGCACCTGAATGATATTCATATCTAGCATTTGCTCAAACTCCATGTGAATCGGGATGCATATGGTGGGGAGCGATGGGTCCAATCACGCCCATCTGCTTCAACTTTTGGAACAAGCTAGAGTATGATTCAGCCAATGGAGTAAATATTTCCACCGGCCTCTACTCTCGACCATAATCCTGCCTAGGACGAGTATTATAGGGTGCCCAAAAATTTTGCTGTTGGGATCGGGGAAATCTCGGAGCTGGTGCTCGTACCTGTTCATCGGGAGGCCGAGCATAGGATTGAGCATTAAACACTGTATACTGTGGCGGGCCCATAAAGTACTGAGGAATTGGTGGCGGATAGTAATATTGAGGGTAGCTGGATTGCCCATGTTGAACTTGCACATAAAGGTGTGATGCCCCTCTTTGAACTTCCCTAGATCCTAAAGTCATCATGGACCCTTCATCTCTCTTCTTTCTATTTTCCAAACTTCCTGACCCATTTTGGATAGCTTGGGTGGTGGTTTTGAGAGCAACTTGACTTATAATTCTGCCAGTCTTGAGGCCATTTTCGACCATCTCCCCTATCTTAATTGCTTCTGCAAAAGGTCTACCCATCGCGAACATCATGTTCTGAAAGTAATCAGGTTCTTGAGCCTCCAGAAAAACAGTGATCAACTCGTGGTTATCCATGGGTGGCTTAACCCTAGCCGCTTGCTCCCTCCACTTTATGGAATATTCCCTAAAGCTATCAGTCGGCCTTTTCTTTATATTGGACAGGTAATTGCGATCTGGTGAAATATCAATGTTATATTGGAATTGTTTGAGGAAGGCTCGGGCCATGTCATCACAGACATGTCAGTGAGAGATATCTTGGTCAATGAACCATTCAGAGGCTACCCCCACAAGACTTTCCCCAAAATAAGCCATCAACAATTCTTCTTTTCCACTTGTACCCCTCAGCTGATTGCAATATCTTTTCAAGTGGGCGATAGGGTTGCCATGTCCATCATACTTCTCGATTTTTGGGGTCTTGAACCCTGGTGGCAAATGGATGTGAGGGAACATGCATAAATCACTGAACGAAACACTTTTGTGACCACCTAGTCCTTGTATGTTCTTTATGTTCTGTTCAAGACTTTTTATTTTCCTGGCCATTTCATCTGGCTTAACCGACTTGGCAGGCTTTTCATTTTCCACTTGTGATTCATATTGAGGAGTCAGATTGTGTGGAGCCGAGACCTTGAAAGCCATATTTGGAGAGTAGTATTGGCCATCATAAGCATGAGATGGTGGCTCGTTGTCTGGCCTCATCACAGGAGGTGGTGGCGGGATTGCATATACCAATGCGCTAGACACGACGAAAGGAGTATTCCTGATCGGTGCGACTGGAGGTCGCACATTAGAGGCACCAGGGGCAGCATGGAGGCTGTAGTTTGGCACATACCCTGGTGGTAGAATGCGATCGCTCATTGCATGGAGCGGTGGTTGAGTAGACCGGGGTACGGTGGAAGTTCCCTTCAAGGGACCCTGGGGTGGAGGCTGACCGGAAACCCAAGCTTGATATACATCAGACAGTTGTTGTCTCAATTTTCATATTTCCTCCGACTCTTGCTCAACTGACTGGCCCTGGGGATTGTCATTGACCAACTCAATTTCATCACTGTTACCATTACTACCGCTCCCTTTGATCTGGTGAAGTAATGATGTGTTGCTACTTTCACCACAAACCAACCACCTTAAGCTTACTTTATAAGAGATAGAAAATGTGTTAGGGTTAGACATTTTATTGATATGAATCACACGTAATATGCCATGATCCTAACATCATCACCATTTCTAGCATGCTTTTGGAATGCTTTATGTTTCATTCCGGCTTACCAGGTTGTTTTTTATTGACGCACTTATTTTCTTCTCTCCGTTTATTTTTCTTTTTACTGGCACCTCATTTTTATCCCTAATCTTAGAATCATTGAAAAATATTTTGATCGAACCTTTTGGGGGTTGCATACGTATCATGTCGCTGCATGTATCAGATCATTACGTAGTTCAGGGAAAACAGTAATAGTCTTGATTTTTTCATTTTTTATTTATTTATTTATTTATTTTCAAATCAATTCCAAATACAATGACAGAAAGTAAATTACATCGAAAATGACTTAATAGACTCTAACAGGAATAAAATACAATGAGTAAAAAACACTCGACGATAACTCAAACTAAAATATTATTGGGTTTGAAAAATCTTAACAACTACGATGATGTTTCAAACTCCACAATCTTTTCTTTCAACCACTGGAACATCTGGTCATGGTGGCGCTTGCCCTGGCTGACCCCTCCAATATACGGTACATCCTCTCTATCTCTGCTACAAGATGACGGGCAAAGTTAGGTGCATGATCAAAAAACTTCTCATAATTCATCCGTTGGAAGTTCACATAGCTTTGAGCGGTATAAACAACCAAATCATGGACTTGCTCTCTGAACTACTGAAAGTTCTGGTCTCGATCTTGCAACTGCTGCTGGCGAGTAGTGGCTATCTCTCTTATGTGTCCCTTGCGATCTAAAGCTAACTCCAACTGAGCCCGAAGTCTAGCCTGCTCGAGTGTCACTCGAGCCCTCTCCCTATCAAAATTTGCATGTTGGCAGTCTCTATTGTACCTTATCATTTCTTTCAATTCTGCCTGAAATTGAGCTTCCAAACGTACCCAATGGACCCTCTCTCTCTTGAACTGAGCCCTCTCTTCTTCAAATTTTGTTGTTTGGCGATCCTTTCTAGATTTGGCCTCATCATTTAACTGTACAATTTTTTCCTTGGCTTTGTCCAACGCCTTTTCAGTTTTTGCCAAGATGGCGTCATAATCTTGCACTTCTCCCATCAAATTGGCAATGGTTTTCTGGTCTTTCCAACTTCTGACCGGTACCTTGGAGGCTTTCTTCATCTGTTGAAGTTGGACACGAATGGCTTTATTTTTGCGGATCAGACTCTTCTTTTCCCCTTCAGATTCTTATGCTTGCAAGTTTTTCTCAAAATGGAGGTTCCTCAGCTTTTCTTCCAAAGTATGGATAGTTGCTTGGTATCCCTTTTCCTTTTCACCCCAAGCTAACCGTTCGTGGATCTTATCATTAAAGGCTTGAACATGCGGCCTTTTTCCGGGCCTTTCGAGCTCGGGATCTGGTTCATCATTTACGCAGGACCTCTTCTCAAACCATCTAGAATAACCCGAATCTACCTCACCTCTCGTAGTATCTAGTACCTGGGTATCATCTTTCAAGTAGCGACAACCATTTCAAATTTGCTGGATTAAAACCTCGAGGAGTGGGGCTTCGTGGTGTAGCTCAATCACTTGCACGCTCAATTCTTCATCCTCAGGCACTATCTAGTACCTTCCTAGTTGTCTTAGAATATTTTGTGGCGCATACGGCTGGACACTTCTCAAGCCCAACAGCAGCAAATAACTTCTTAAGGCCGACATGTGTATCACCTCTCTTACCGGTAGCCATCCTAAAGTCCACTCAATTTGACTTGCGTTTAAAGATCTTAGGTGGGATATCCAGGCTTTCTGGAGAGTTGTAATCTTTTACTCTTTCTTTGTAGCTCTCAATAAAATTGCCTGTGCTCGGACCATAGCTCATGAACTTGGGGTGATGTCGGAGATGCTCAATCAACCACATTTGCAACAAAATATTGCACCCTTCGAAGAATTTTTCCCCAGACTTACACAAAGTCAACACCCGATATATTTCTGATAGAATGATTGGGGCAAGAGTGTGATGTTATTTGGTAGTGAGGACTTGTACAACTCTGGTTGTGCAGATATCAATTGTCCGCTCCTTATTTGGGAAGACCATAATTCCCAGAAACACCACCATGAAGGCGAAGCGACGATGAATCTGCCATGTGTCCTTGTTTTGCTTATTGTTAAGGCCCTTTTCATGTATTTCAAACCCATTTGGCTGCCCGAACCTGGAGTATAAGAAGTAGAAAGAACAACATCCTTCGACTACGTTGGTCTTTCTGATTTGCTTACTGATGTTCAGAAGATCGAAGAATCGGTGTACAAAGAGAGCCCTCGGGAATATGAGCTTCTGGTTTCTCAAATCCCTGCCAAACCCGGAATATCCAGCTATCTCTTCTAGAGTGGGAGTAAGCTCAAAATCGGAGAAGCGGAAGACATTGTGAACGGGGTCCCAAAAAGTCACTAATGCCTCAATCAAATCGTTCTGTGGTTTAACTTTCATAATATCTGTGAGGGCTCCTAGGTGCTTGGTGACCCATTTCTGACCATCTTTCCCCAAGTCATACCACTACATCTGAAGCTGAAGTGGAGCTTCGTCTACAACTTTCAAATGTGCGTTCTGAACAATGCTCATTTTGTACCTGTGGGTGGTTAAGGTAAGGGTTGATGCTAGTTCAAAAGACAAAACCAATGCACTCTTTTTGTAAAATAATCTTTTGTAAATAACCTAATTTTAAAAAAAAAAGTCAAAGAGTGGGTGGCTATTTTTGCAACTATGCCCCTTCATACTTCTAAGGAAAACTTTAGGACCAAGAGAAGGACATTATGGTAAAAGTGATGCCAATTGACAGACACGTCCGTTCTTGCTAGTACTGCCCTTTGACAATTTTGAAGATGTTCTAAGGCTATTTTGACAGAAACGGCTCGGGATTAACCGAAGTTGGGTCGGCTTATTTGGACAAAACAAAAGAAAACACTAGACACATTTCTTTCTTTTGGTTATTTTTGCAAAAATAGGGCCGAACCCTATGAAGGTTGCCTACGTATCTCACATCCGGTGAGAATCAGACCTGCGTAGTTCGTATATTTCAGGAATGGGATGACACCTTCTCTCTCTTATTTTTTGTTTTTGGAAAATTTCAATCTTATTTTGTAATAATCGTTTTGGGGTAAGCTTTTGACAAGATGTTTGGATTTTCAAATACCGAGATTGTTTTTTAAAAAAAACGGGTAAATTTTCTCTCTTTTTTTCTTCCTTCTGGTTTTCTCTCAATTCTTATTTTTATTTTTTAGAAGCCGGTCAAACATGAACAAACCTAATCAAATATAATGTACATGTAGCACATAAGATACATCAGGATAGTCTTGTAATTTTCAGGTACACCTGTCCTAGACGGACCCAACCCCTGTGTTGAGTCCCCAAAGTCAAATGCACATGATGCAAACAAACGTTCCTACTAGAGATCCGACATGAGAATATGTTATTGTAGGTTTAAAATCCTGGGCGGAGTGTTTTAGACCTGGCTTACCCAAGCGGACAGCTCGAGCCGAGGTAGGGACAACGTATCGGGAGCACGAAAGTCTACCCGGCCTAGTTATTGATCCAGCCTCGTTTTATTTGGTATGACCTCTAACAGAAAAGTGGGCCACGCGCACGTGTGCCCCATATATTCAGAAGACTCGGAAGGGAGGCGTAAGAAGGCAGTTTATATAGTTCAAATAATATCAAAGCGGTAAATGATCGGAAATTAGCACATTAGGCCCACAAACACAGTAATATCAACAATCAAGAAAGCCAAGTATATATCATATTACAAGCTCGAATTCTGAACCTTGAACCAGAGGTTCTGGGTTCTTGTCCCCAGTAGAGTCGCCAGAGCTGTCACATCTCTTTTTTCCCCAAAAGACATATGTGTTATGGATTGTTGTGGGTAAAAGAGTTTTTTCAATTAAAGTGACAAATTTGAGTAGGGATTATTTTATTTACAGAGTCGCCACTTGGAATTGATTTTTTGGGTGTTCCAAGTCACCATTTATTTGAATCCCTAGTCAAAGGAAGGTTTGACTCTATTATTATTAGTCTGCAAAAATAAAGTCCGGGTAAGGAATTTTATTGACCGGGGAGAATGTGTAAGGCATTCTCCGAGTCCCGTGATTTTAGCACGGTCGCTTTATTGACTATATTTGGCTTATATTATTTTTGGGTAACCTGTGTTTTATTGGTTCTCATGTTTTACCTATGTCCGCTTTTATTGCTTGATTAGATTTATGAAAACTATCTTGAAATAAGTCACGCGTACGTGTACTCATTTTTGTTTGGCGTCAAGAATCATGTCACGCGTACTTGTACACAATCAATAACACATTTATTATTATTCGAAGTTGATTGGTCAAGTCATGTGAACGCGCAATTTGAAATTATTTTAAGACCAAGAGTTTATGGATAGGAAATTATTTGGAAGTCGGGAAATATATTAGTTATTTAAAGTATTGAAAAGTCATCCACACTTAGAAATATTTACAACTTACTACTCTATCTTTGAAATTAGGAGACATTTATCCATTATGAAAGAATGAGCTAATTATTAGTCTAGTGATAAAATTATTGTGCCTGACAGATTTATACTCAATCCAACCCATGTCTAATTCTTTCTTTCCTATTAAATGTGGTAACTGATTTCTGGTTCACTTACTTGAACTCCAACGCATGGCCCATTAAAATGGCAAGATTTTCATTCTTAATTCTAAATAGCAAATCTCATTAAGATGAAATCCTATTCAAATAATCAGTTGACAAATCACTTGTAACATGTAAAAAGAAACTACAACATGATAATGTGTATAAATAAAACAACACAAAAAAATTATCACATGAACTTCTATAAGAACATCACACAAAACAATAAAATAATTAATAAAGGGAGGATAAGCAATGAACCTTTAAGTAAAAAATTTCCTTCAGAACTTGATTAATACAAAAATAATTTTGAGCCGAGCAAATACACCAAACCAAGGGCAAATCGGCAGATGAGCAGAAAATCTAACGACGAACCTTCTAAAATTCGAGCCCGGACCGAAACTCGAATGTACCTCATGAGGCTGCTGGTTTTTAGCGTGAGAGAGGTGACTATCAATGAAGCTTCACAAGATATTTTTAGGCTTGAATTTGAGGCATTTTGGGTCTTAAATAGAGTGATGAATTGTTTGAATTTTCGAAAGAAATAATGAAACGAGTAGAAATTCACTTAGCGTAGAAGAACAATTTTTATTTTCTCTCAATTCTCTCCTCTATTTTTTCCTTCCTTCTCCTCTTTTCTCCTCACATTTCTCTTATATTTATAGGAAAAAAATTCGGAATTTTTTCAGATTTATCTTTTAATTAAAAAGAATTCCCGCTTCCCATTTTTCTTCTTTTTAAAAAACCTTATTCCCCACTTTCCTTTACTTTTATTTTTTAATTTTCCACTTTTTTTACTTTACTTTTTTTTATTTTCCACTTATTTTACTTTTCTTTTTTACATTTTCACTTATTTTACTTTTCTTTTTTTAAATTTCCACTTTCTATTACTTTTTTTAAAAAGAATTTTCAGCTACCTTTACTTTTATTTTTTTAATTTCATCTTTCTTTTACTTTTCATTTTTTAAACTTTTCACATTCTTTTTCTTTTATTTTTTTAATTTTTCCCTTTCTTTTATTTTTTTTTTAAAATAATTTCCACCTACTTGTATTTTTAATTTTTTAAGCTAATAAGATCGGGAGAAAAAGTTCTTAAAGAATGTATTCCATAATTTTAATTTTCCTATTATTTTATTCCCATCGGAAAATCAAAAAATAATTATTTGTTTCGTTTTTTTTAATTTAATTTATTTTAAAATAAAGATAAAAACTAAAAATAATACTAATAGTAATAATTTGAACTTTTAATTTATTTTTAATTCTTACCCTATATTAAAAAAATGTAAAAAAGCTAAAACAATTATATTAAATTTCTAAAAATATTTACATAGTAGAAGGTCATAAAAATTCAAATATAGTCAAAAATTAGGTGCTCACACCAAGGACATGCCACACCAATATAACTCAGAGTCACAAACCGTGCCATTCGTGTGCCAATACACAACAATTCAAATGTACTCAGTCAAGGAAAATGACTCAAATAAGAGAACTGCCCCGCCAGATAAACAAGTATCGCCACAAAGAAATGCAGAAATCCATCACACACCGTAGAACCATCACACGATTCTAACACAAGGTTCATACCTTAACATAACTCCGCTGCAATGCGCGACCCCATCCAAACGCTGGTCCATATTATCTACCTCGAGCCACCCTGCTCAAAATCAATAACGACGAAGAGGCAAATGACAAAATTGCCACACAAAATCTGAAAGAACATAACCATTATGCAATCGATCATGCAATACCCATATATTCATCTCGCTCGAATTCCGCCAGAAGTCCCCCAATAGAATCGCACCATGTGTGCACATAACCAATGAATCACAACTCCTCGTAGCATAAAGGAGTAACTCACAGATCATCTCAGAACACGAATAAGTTCAACATCAACCGAATGGCACATCCCTTAACAAATAGCAGTATGGAGCCAACTATTCCGGCTCGGTGTAGAATACACATCTTAATTGGGCCTACCAATGGACCCCCAAATCAACTCTGGTCACCCACAAATAGACAAATAACCCTCCAAAAATTCACCGCGACTGATTCATAATACATCTTATCATCTGACTAACTTCGGCCACGACTTCACAGTCCGCAACCACGAAATAATCTGCTCCTGATACTCCCAAATTCCAAATTTATAGGACACATGAATCATTATAACCGATCCCAATTCTAGCCTTCGAATGACTAATACATCTTTCATGCACGATCATTCCACAAGAAATACTCCCACAATTCTTCCGTGCCACATAGCAATAATTTGAATTTCAGCAGTCTATCAACCATGTGAGTACCGCAATACTAATTATACATCCGTAAGTCAAAATACAATGCGCCTTCTGAAATCCGCCCCCTTCTCATACAACACCGAGTAGTAATAGTGTTCATCTTGTTATCTGAAACCGCCCATGTTGTCCAACATTCGTTACCTTCTCTTCAAGACTGTACTGCCACCTTGTACATGAAAATCTAACTTTCGCACAACACATAACATCTATCTTGCCATCATGTGAAAAGCACAACAATTTTATTATCAATTTTGAGTCACCAATAATTTACATACCCTATTAGTTATAAAGAAACCTTTCTCTTGCTTCTTTCCAGGAGGAAATCACAATACACAACACGTTCTCCACACCGGTAGAAATCATCAAGAATACTTTGGAATCCATTTGCACATAACCAAGCCATCAGGACTTAATCACTCTAACTCAACCAAGCCACGCAGGTCACCAAACCCAAGAATATTGCTACCAAAACATCTGTAAAGTCTTACCACGTCGTAATTACCCAAAGAACCGATCCTACCATTACCATACTGGTCCAGTCTACTACCCAGTTTTCCTATTTCTCCGAGTCCCTTCCGAATTTGCCTTCAAATTGATACTTCTCCTTGCTAAAACACCATGATCTTTAACCAAAACTCACCCCACAAACCTTAGCATAGAACCACAGCGCCCTACGACCCTTAAGCAATTGTGTTCTTCTTAAGCACCTCCATAAATACCACAACTGTAATACTCACTCTAAAAATACCTTATGTGAATTTAAAATTGTTCTTCTTACCTTCCTTATACTGAAACATAGAGTCCCTAGTCATACAGAATTTCCACACGTCCAGCCGCCATTAAATGCAAATCTCAGATTTTATCCATACACAAGTCCGGAAAAATTTCAATTGCTATATATAAACCTCGAACATATTGGAACTTTCTCGAGGGTCTCCCCATTTGTTCAAATCCAAATTACACCGCCCAAATGGGCCAAAAGACACATGCCCTATTAGCACAACAACACTCAAAGAAGTACCCCTGCCTTAACACCACCAATCAAATTCATACTCCGTGCGCACTACATCCTTCACAAATAACAACTATATACTCCTAAAGCGCAATATAACCCGTATCCAGAAATTTCCTTACTCGAGTCATTTCTGAACTCCACCTCTGCAAGTCATCACTAATTCCCAAGTATACCTCAGACCAAAACAAAAATTTGACACCTAACCATGAATTGAATTATCAATAGCAGACTCCCCCACTTGGCTCAAAGCCATAAATTTAAACACTCGATAACTCACAATATTCATACTCTATTACTGTCGTAATACCGCAGTCAGTTCAACAAAAAATCTTTCTGAAGCTCATACAACGCCAACCATAAAATACCTGAATCATCCGCTAAGCTCGCATTTATTCTCTTGACAGTCAAGTCAACCTTCTCAGCCAGATTCAAATTCAAATATCCACACACACCCTCTGCTGGCGGAAAAGAAACTTTCCACTCACATATAAGGAACATACTCCCGTAGATTACTCCGCATGGGATAACCCACCTGCTTAACCTCAAATTGGTATCTTGTTATACCCTTTAGAAATCACAATTTCTACGCAATCACGTAATCTTTCCAAGTCCAAACTTATTAACAAGACATGAGAATTTAGTTTGTCCCAAAATTTAACAATGTAAAAGATCCTTCAAAACATTCATACTCGAGACTGTACATCACATCAAATCGAAAATCAAGCACACAATGGCCTTCCTTTACATTTCAAGAAAACACTTCTCGTCACATTCAAATCATCTTAACACATCCCGCAGTTACATCATACTCATCACAAAGCCATTCCACTCATCGAGCCACAAAACCCACTGTAGGGTCATTACCGGACATATGTGTCCAATTATACAAGTTACAACTAAAGCTACTGAGCTTAAGCTGCGGTCTAACCATGGCCTCAAGTCCTCCAGACTGGCCCATCACCAAAACACATAATACATATCTCGAACCTCGTTCAAAGAATCACAAGCCGGCAATGAACAGCTGATACCAAGAACTCATATGAGCATACGAATACGTGAAAGGAATTCAAAGAGTTATGTCTCAAACTGAATCAATTCTGCATGATACGGAAAAAAAGATGGGAAGTATATATCCTAAATGTCCTACAGCCTCTCAAAGATAAGTGTGGACACCATAAATACCGATCCGTAAGACTCTACAAGACACTTGATCATGACTTATAAAACCTATGAACCTAGAGCTTTGATACCAATTTGTCACGACCCAAAATCCAACTAGTCATGATGGCACCTAACCCAACCTGCTAGGTAAGCCAACTTTCAATTATCCAATTCCAATAGCCATTATTAAAGTAATTTAAGTAAATAAATATATTAATCTTATACATTTCTCAAGAACTAGTAGTACAAATCATGAGCTTCTAAGAATAGAGTTTACAAAGTGGAGATGAAATAAATACATAGTCTGTTTGAATAGTATATAAACAGAGCTTTTATAAATCTAAGGCTACCATGAACAAGAGGCAGCTACAACAGGAACGTAGGTACATATTCAAATCCGGCAACCATCGAGCACAGCAACAACAGCAGCCAACATTTGTACCCAATGTGCAGAAGTGAAGTATCACTTCAATCGATCCTATGTACTGAGTAAGTAACAAACCTAACCTTAGGTTGAAAGCAGTGAAGAGATTTTACCACGGTCAGGTCCAAAACCAGTAGTTCACCACAGTCCATAACAACGTAAAGCCAATAATATAAGAAGTAACTCAGAAATAAAATACTCAGCTAAATCGTGATTTCTAAAAATAGTTCTTCCTTTCAAATACATCAGTGAAAAACCCAAATCGTTTACCGAAATTTTCAAAAATATGAATAAGTTTGAAGGCAATATTTTTTTCAAAATCCTTTCAATAATAAATAGGATATTTCATTTTCTTTCCAGATAACCCGTGTAAAACAAATGCATCATTATGCCCATCTGTCAACATGTGTGAGAAATCATGAATGATGTGATATTGTACAGCACGAGGAAAATACATCTCTATGACTGTATGTCATGTGTGCATGTCAATGCAATGCAACTCAGTGATAAAATCATATGCATACTCTCAAAGTATCATTTCACTCAGTTCTCCTAGTCACTCAGTCCTCCCAATCGCTCAGCACTCGTACTCGGCACTCGCACTCAGTAGGTAACTGTGCTCACTGGGGGTGTTCAGACTCATGAGGGGATCCTATAGCCCAAGCGCTATAATCTGCACGGACAACTCACCTACTGCATGGACAACTCACATGTTGCACGGACAACTCACGTGCTATAATAATATCTGGATCCGCACGGACAACTCACGTGTTGCACGGACAACTCATGCGCTATAATAATATCTGGATCCGCACGGACAACTCACGTATTGCACGGAAAACTCATGTGCTATAATAAAGCCTATAAGGCCTGCTGCAGGCGGGCAGCCCCGATTCACATAATAATCCTCACAATCAGGACCTCGGCCTCACTCAGTCATCAATCTCTCCAGTCTCTCTCTCATGGGCTCACAATGTCATGAAATAGCCCAAAAATGATGATATGATGTATCAATAAATAACAACAGAGACTGAGATATGATATGTAATGTCAAGAATACGACTCAGTAAGAATTTTCAATTTAAAACAAATAATTCACATCAATATTGTCACGACCAGATATTCCCACCTTCGGACCACGATGGCGCCTAGCATTTCACTTGCTAGGCAAGCCAACGTTAGAATACTATTATTCATTTTTAAAACAATTTTAAGTTTATTAATAGCAAGGAAACAAATGTGGAAGCAAAGTTTGAAATATAGTGAATAGTCCATAAACACAACGGTGTCTAAATACTTAACCAGAATTAGTGTCACAAGTGCACGAGCTTCTAAAATAAATACAAATAAAGGTCTGAATAAAATAAAGATGTTTGGAATAAACACACAACTAAAGTAAAATAGACGGGGACTTCAGAACTGCGGACGCCATGCAGTTATACCTCAACTCTCCTCCGAGTAGTTGAAATCCGAGAAAGTCTATGGTACGCCGCTGGGACCAACTCCAAAATCTGCACAAGAAGTGCAGAGTGTAGTATGAGTACAACCTACCCCATGTACTGGTAAGTGCTGAGCCTAACCTCGACGAAGTAGTGACGAGGCTAAGGCGGTTCACTTACATTAACCTGTACGCAATATTAATGACAACAATAAATAATAGAAATAAAACAGGTAACTCATTTATAATAATTGAAGCCAACTCAACGGTCATAATCCATTATTATTTCACCCAATTCTGTTGCAGCATGCAACCCGCTCTCACAATATATTCACATTCATTTCTGTTGCAGTGTGCAACACGCTCTCACAATATATTCCTTTTTAATCAAGTCTCTCATATATTTATTTCAATCAAGTATATATATAGACTTTGAAATAAGTCTGTTGCGGCGTGCAATCTGATCCCCCAATATTGACTTTTAGATAAGTCTATTGCGGCGTGCAATCCGATCCCCCAATATTGACTTTTAAATAAGTCTATT
>AWOL01S0017139.1:99775-118896 GCA_000715115.1 Nicotiana otophora
GCGTGCAATCCGATCTCCCAATATATATATATACTTTCATTTTCGTTACGGCGTGCAACCCGTTCCCCCAATATAATTTTAAACAACTCATAAATGTAATAAAACTTACTCCAATAAATACCACGTCCAATGAGAAATTATTAAGCATCAAGGCACACAATAATTATAATTTATTTATGAACCAAACGATGACAAATAATAATTTATTAAGAAAATCATAAAGAAAATAGGTAGTTTAATATTTAATATGCTAAATGTCAAATAACAATTAAAATACATAATTCAAATAGCATGTAACAATTAATGCAGGAATTCAAGAATTAATATTTGACAAAGAATAGGAGAGAAATAATTATTATAACAATTAATTTATGATTTAAAATAATTTATGATTTTTCAAGTAAGCAGGAAAACAATTAATTTGACGACGTATAGACACTCGTGACACCGCTTATACATCGTTCACATGCATTTCACATAACAAATAATTTAAGGATTCTATTCCCTCAAGTCAAGGGTAACCACGACACTTACCTCGCTTTGCAAATTCCAACCAAATACTCAATCACAGCTTTTTCTTTTAAATTTGTCTTCAAAAGCTTCAAATCTATTCACAAACAATTAGATATATTCAATACTAATTATAGGAATTAATTCCATATGAATTTATAAATTTCCCGGATAAAAATTCAAAATTCATTTAAATATTTGATAGTGGGATCCACATCTTAAATCCCGAAAAAACTTGCGAAATCCGAACACCCGTTCCGATATGAGTTCAACCATACAAAAATTGTCCAATTCCGATATCAAATGGATCTTCAAATCTTAACTTTTCGTTTTTGAAAGATTTTATAAAAATTACAATTTCTTCTATCTAAATCCGCAATAAACGATGAATATAGACATGGATTTGTGAAATATAATCATTTTTTGTTAAAGAACACTTACCCAATTCAAAGTCGTAAAAATCCCCTTTGCAATCGCCCAAATCCGAGACTTGAAACTAAAAAAATGAGTGAAAATGGCGACTTCCGAATTTATGGGCTCTGCAAAGTTATTTTCGCATCAACTGATAAAAGTTCGGCATTTACGGACGCGCATTTGTGAGACAAAGCTTGCATTTGCGATGCCAGGCTGCCAGGTGAAGTTCCGCATCTGCGGACACTCCTGTCGCATCTGCGACATCCGCTTCTGCGCAAAATGGCCGCACCTGCGAAGACCCCAGGCCAGCCCAGTCCCGCATCTGCGTGATTTGGTGCGCATCTGCGTGCACGCTTCTGCGAGAAGCTGTCCGCTTCTGCGATCGAAGCCTGGACACGCCTGGCCCATCTGCGATGGAAGGCTCACTTCTGTGAGCTCGCACTTGCGGTCAAAAATCTGCAGGTGCGATTACAACAGAAGGAAAAATTCAGATTTTGCTTAAGTCCAATTCTTGATCCGATTTCAATCCGTATCACTCTCGGTGTACTCGGGACCCCGTATGAATATACCAACAAGTCCAATAACATAATACGGACTTACTCGGGGTCTCGTATCATGTCAAACAACGCTAAAATTACAATTCACACCCCGATTCAAACTTAGAGTTTTAAACTTTTAAATTTGCAAATCTTGTGCCAAAACATATTAAATGAATCCGGAATGACTTCACATTTGGCACACAAGTCATAAATGACATAACGGAGCTATTCAAATTTCCAGAATCGGATTCCAGCTCCGATATCAAAAAGTCAACCCCGTTGTCAAACTTGGAAGTCTTTTGCCTTTAAATTGCTAGTTCTGTTAAATGGTCATAACTTGAGCTAGGGACCTCCAAATTAAATTCTGGACATATGCCCAAGTCCCAAATCACAATACGGAGCTACCGGAATTGTCAGAATATTGATCTGGATCTGTTTGCTAAAAATGTTGACCAAAGTCAACTCAGTTGAGTTTTAAAGCTCTATTTCACATTTTAATCCATTTCTTTTACATGAAAACTTTTCGGAAAATTTTACGGACTGCACACGCAAGTCGAAGAATGATAAATAGTGATTTTTGAGGTCTTAGAAGATAGAATTACTTATTAAATTAAAAGATGACATTTTGGGTCATCACATTCTCCACCTCTAAAACAAACGTTCGTCCTCGAACGGAGTTAGAAAAAGTAAATGAGCTGGAGAAAAGGTGTGGATATTTACTCCGCATGTCCGACTCATACTCCCATGTAGATGCCTCTACCGGCTGACCTCTTCATTGCACCCGAACTGAAGAATAACTCTTAGACCTCAACTGACGTACCTGTTGGGCTAGAATAGCCACCGGCTCTTCTTCGTAAGTCAAATCTTTGTCCAATTGGACTGAGCTGAAATCTAACACATGGGACGGATCACCATGATATTGCTGAAGCATAGACACATGGAACACTGTATGAACCACTGATAAACTAGGTGGTAATGCAAGCATGTAGGCTACTTCACCTACCGTTTCAAGAATTTCGAAGGGTGCAATATACCTAGGGCTCAACTTTTCCTTCTTTCCGAACCTCATTACACCTTTCATAGGTGAAACCCGGAGAAATAGTCTTTCTCCAACCATGAATGCAATATCACGAACTTTTCGGTCGGCATAACTCTTTTGCCTAGACTGAGTTGTGTGAAGTCGGTCCTGAATAATCTTGACCTTATCCAAGGTATCCTGTACCAAATCGGTACCCAACAATCGAGCCTCTCCTGGTTCAAACCAACCAACTGGCGATCGGCATCGCCTTCCTTATAATGCCTCATATGGAGCCATTTGAATGCTCGACTGGTAGCTATTATTATAAGCAAACTTCGCAAGTGGCAAGAAATGATCCCAAGAACCTCCAAAGTCTATAACATAAGCACAGAGCATATCTTCCAATATTTGAATAATGCACTCTGACTATCCGTCTGTCTGTGGATGAAATGTTGTACTCAACTCCACCCGCGTGCCTAACTCACGTTGTACAGCCCTCCAGAAATTTGAGGTAAACTGCGTACCTCGATCTAAAAAAATAGACACGGGCACACCATGAAGGCGGACAATCTCACGAATGTAAATTCCAGCTAACCTCTCTGAGGAATAGGTAACTGCCACTGGAATGAAATGTGCTGACTTGGTCAACCTGTCCACAATGACCCAAACTGCGTCAAATTTTCTCTGAGTCCGTGGGAGCCCAACAACAAAATCCATAGTGATACGCTCCCACTTCCACTCAGGAATTTCTAACTTCTGAAGCAAACCACCAGGTCTCTGATGCTCGTACTTAACTTGCTGACAATTCAGACACCGAGCTACATGTGCAACTATATCCTTTTTCATTCTCCTCCACCAATAATGTTGCCGCAAATCTTGATANAATGCTCGTACTTATCTTGATGACAATTTAGACACCGAACTACATATGCAACTATATCCTTTTTCATTCTCCTCCACCAATAATGTTGCCACAAATCTTAATAAATTTTGGCGATACTTGGATGAATAGAATACATGGAACTGTGTGCTTCTTCAAGAATTAATTCACGAAGTCCATCCACATTAGGCACACAAATATGACCCTGCATTCGCAGAATCCCATATTCCCCCAAAGCAACCTGTTTGGCATCACCGTGCTGCACCGTGTCCTTAAGGACAAGTAAATGAGGATCATCATACTGCCTCTCTCTGATGCGCTCATATAAAGAAGACCAAGCAACTGTGCAAGCTAAAACCCGACTGGTTTCTGAAACATCTAACCTCACGAACTGATTAGCCAAAGTCTGAACATCTGCAGCTAATGGCCTCTCACCAACCGGAATATACGCAAGATTTCCCATACTCACAACCTTTCTACTCAAAGCATCATCCACCACATTGGCCTTTCCGGAGTGATACAAAATGGTGATATCATAGTCTTTCAACAACTCCAACCATCTTCTCTGCCTCAAATTAAGATCTTTTTGTTTGAACAGATACTGAAGGCTACGATGATCAGTAAATACCTCACACGAGACACCGTAGAGGTAATGCCTCCAAATCTTCAGCGCATGAACAATGGCTGCCAATTCTAAGTCATGAACAGGATAATTCTTCTCGTGAACTTTCAACTGCCGCGACGCATATGCAATTACCTTGCCATCTTGCATTAATAATGCACCAAGCCCAATGTGAGATGCGTCACAATATACCGTATACGATTCTAAACCTGTGAGTAATACCAATACTGGCGCCGTAGTCAAAGCGGTCTTGAGCTTCTGAAAGCTCAACTCACACTCGTCTGACCATCTGAATGGGCACCTTTCTGGGTCAATCTGGTCAATGGGCTTGCTATAGATGAAAACCCTTCCACGAACCGACGATAATAACCTACTAAACCCAGGAAACTCCGGATCTCTGTAACTGAAGTAGGTCTAGGCTAATTCTGAATGGCCTTAATCTTCTTAGGATCCACCTTTATGCCTTCTACCGATACAACATGCCCCAAAAAGGCAACTAAGTCTAACCAAAACTCACATTTTGAAAACTTGGCATATAACTGATTATTCTTCAAAGTGTAAAGCACACTTCGAAGATGTTGCTCATGTTCCCCTCGACTGCTAGAGTAAATCAAGATATTATCAATGAATACAACCACAAAAGAATCCAAATAAGGCTTGAACACCTGATTCATCAAATCCATAAATGTTGTTGGGGCATTTGTCAACCCAAATGACATCACTAGGAATTCGTAATGCCCATACCGAGTCCGAAAAGTTGTTTTAGGTACATTAGATGCCCTAATCTTTAACTAATGGTAACCAGACCTCAAATCGATCTTCGCAAATACCTTGGCACCCTGAAGCTGATCAAATAATTCATCAATTCTTGGCAGCGGATATTTGTTTTTGATAGTGGCCTTGTTCAACTATCGATAATCTATACACATTCGCATAGAGCCATCTTTCTTCTTTACAAATAATACTGGTGCACCCCAGAGCGAGACACTGGGTCTAATGAATCCCTGATCAAGCAAGTCTTGTAACTGCTCTTTCAATTCTTTCAACTCTGACAGGGCCATACGGTATGGTGGAATAGAAATAGGTTGAGTGCCCAGAGCCAAATCAATACAGAAGTCAATATCTCTGTCGGGTGGCATCCCCAGCAAATCTGCAGGAAATACTTCTGGAAATTCACGAACAACTGGTACTGAGTCCATAGAAGGAGCATCCGCACTGGGATCGCGAATATAATTCAAATAGGCTAAACACCCTTTATCTAATATGCCGAGCTTTCATATAAGAAATAACCCTGCTGGCAGAATAACCAGGAGTTCCTTTCCACTCTAACCGAGGTAACCCCGGTATAGATAGGGTCACTGTCTTGGCATGACAATCCAATATAGCATGATAAGGGGAGAGCCAATCCATACCCAAGATGACATCAAAATCTACCATATCAAGAAGTATAAGATCCACACTAGTCTCAAGATTACCAACAGTAACCACACACGAATCGGGGTTGGGCCCCACCACTCTAAATTGCATCACTGGGATGGCCTATAACTTGCTGGCCTCCACCTCTAACGGCCTGACCTCCACCTCTAACGGCTTGACCTCCACCTCTAATGGCCTGACCTCCTCTTCTAGCTGCCTGACCCCTACCTCTAGCTGGTTGAGCAGGCGGTGAAGCAACTGGTGCTGGTATGATGGCACGAGAATCTTTCCGAGATCTGTTACTCGCCAATCTAGGGCAATGCCTCCTGATGTGACCAATGTTTCCACACTCATAACACCCATCCTGATGCCGTGGCTGCTGAAGCTGAAGCTGACCCAGATGGGCCGGATAACCACTGTAGTAACTCTGGAGTGGTGGTGCATGGATAGGAACTGAATGTGTACTAAATGTTGGCTGCCCAGAGTAATGCATAATAGGACTGTGACTCCCTGAAGCACTGGGATATGCATGAAGTGCTAAATGAAACGGTCTGAGAGGATGACCCCTACCAAAATTACCTCTGCCTCCAGATGAGGCACCACTGAAACCACCGAACTGACGAGGCCTCTTATCGGACCTATGCCCTCTCTCCTGTGCAAGAACCATTTTGATCCTCCTTGCGACATTAGGAGCCGCCTGAGAAGAAATCTCACTTCCGGTCTCCTTGACCATCTGAAGTCTGATATGCCCTCTCTCCTGTGCAAGAACCATTTCGATCCTCCTTGCGACATTAGGAGCCGCCTGAGAAGAAATCTCACTTCCAGTCTCCTTGACCATCTGAAGTCTGATAGGGTGAGTGAGTCCCTCAATAAACTTCCTCACTCTCTCTCCCTCCGTAGGTAGTAAAAGGAGATCATGACGGGCCAAATCCACCAAACGGGACTCATACTGAGTAACAGTCATACTGCCCTGCTGTAGATGCTCAAATTGCTTGCGGAATTCCTCTCTCAGTGTGATAGGGAGGAACGTTTCCAGAAATAGTTGAGAGAATTGCTCCCATGTAAGTGCAGGAGATCCGACTGGTCGGGTCAATGTATAATCTCTCCACCACCTCTTGGCGGAACCAGTCATCTGAAATACAGTAAAATCAACCACATTGGTCTTAACTATACCCATGTTCCGCAGCACCACATGGCAGCATTCAAGATAATCTTGTGGGTCCTCATAAGGTGTACCACTGAAGTGAACTGGAAAGAGCTTGGTAAAATTATCCAATCTCAATAAGGCCTCAAAAGACATGGCGGGCTTATCACCGATCTGTGCCGCAATAACTGGTTGAACTACCCCAACTGGCGGGGCTGCTGGAGCCTGAGTCTGCTGAGCCATCTGCTCCGGAACGGGAGTAGTGGGAGTTTGTGCTCCTCCCCCAGCCTATGAAATAGCTGGTACCATTGGAAATGTACCATTCTGGGCCACGCCCTCCATAAGACTCACCAAATGGACTAGAGCGTCCTGAAGCAATAGAGTAGCTATGAATCCTTCTGGGACCTGAACTGGTCCAGCTGGTACATTCTGAACTGGGACCTCCTCCTGAAGGTCCACCTGAGGTTCTACAACTGGTGCAACTGCTCGAGCTCTGGACTGAGCTCTACCTCGACCTCTGGCACAACCTCAACCTCGACCTCTACCCCTACCCATAGTTCGCACCGGAGTTTCTGGTCATTGTCCATCGGTAGAGGTATTACGTGTTCTCACCATCTGCGAGAGAAAAAGAGTAGAATGGTTCAATCATCGATGATAGAATAAAATCGCGCGACAGAATAAGAAAGAAGTGATTTTGTTCCTAAAATTTATAGCCTCTGAGAGATAAGTACAGATGTCTCTGTACCGATCCTTCAGACTCTACTAAGCTTGCTCGTGACTCGTGAGACCTATGTAACCTAGTACTCTGATACCAACTGTCACGACCCGAAATTCCCACCTTCGGATTGTGATGGCGCCTAACATTTCACTTGCTAGGCAAGCCAACGTTAGAATAATATTATCCATTTTTAAAACAATTTTAAGTTTGTTAATAGCAAGGAAACAAATGCGGAAGCAAAGTTTGAAAAATAGTAAATAGTCCATAAACACAACGGTGTCTAAATACTTAACCAGAATTAGTGTCACAAGTGCACGAGCTTCTAAAATAAATACAAATAAAGGTCTGAATAAAATAAAGATGTCTGGAATAAACACACAACTAAAGTAAAATAGACGGGGACTTCAGAACTGCGGACGCCATGCAGTTATACCTCAAGTCTCCTCCGAGTAGCTGAAATCCGAGCAAGTCTATGATACGCCGTTGGGACCAACTCCAAAATCTGCACAAGAAGTGCAGAGTGTAGTATGAGTACAACCGACCCCATGTACTGGTAAGTGCTGAGCCTAACCTCGACGAAGTAGTGACGAGGCTAAGGTAACTCATTTATAATAATTGAAGCCAACTCAGCGGTCATAATCCATTATTATTTCACCCAATTTTATTGCAGCGTACAACCCGCTCTCACAATATATTCATATTCATTTCTGTTGCAGCGTGCAACCCGCTCTCACAATATATTCCTTTTTAATCAAGTCTGTCATATATTTATTTCAATCAAATATATATATAGACTTTTAAATAAGTCTATTGCGGCGTGCAATCCGATCCCCCCAATATTGACTTTTAAATAAGTCTATTGCGGCGTGCAATCCGATCCCCCAATATGATTTTAAACAACTCATAAATATAATAAAACTTACTCCAATAAATACCACGTCCAATGAAAAATTATTAAGCATCAAGGTACACAATAATTATAATTTATTTATGAACCAAACGATGACAAATAATAATTTATCATAAAAATCATAGAGAAAATAGGTGGTTTAATATTTAATATGCTAAATGTCAAATAACAATTAAAACACATAATTCAAATAGCATGTAATAATTAATGCAGTAATTCAAGAATTAATATTTGACAAAGAATAGTAGAGAAATAATTATTATAATAATTAATTTATGATTTAAAATAATTTATGATTTTTCAAGTAAACAGGTAAACAATTAATTTGACGACGTATAGACACTCGTCACCCCACCTATACGTCGTTCACATGCATTTCACATAACAAATAATTTAAGGATTCTATTCCCTCAAGTCAAGGTTAACCAAGACACTTACCTTGCTTTGCAAATTCCAACCAATTACTCAACCACAACTTTTCCTTTTAAATTTGTCTCCGAAAGCTTTAAATCTATTCACAAACAATTTGATATATTCAATACTAATCATAGAAATTAATTCCATATGAATTTATAAATTTTCCGGATATAAATCCGAAATTTATTTAAATATTCGACAGTGGGACCCACGTCTCAAAGAACACTTACCCAATTCAAAGTCGTGAAAATCCCCTTTGAAATTGCCCAAATCCGAGACTTGAAACTCAAAAATGAGTAAAAATGGCGACTTCCGAATTTATGGGCTCTGCCCAGTCATTTTCGCATCTGCGGATAAAAGTTCCGCATTTGCGAGAAAAAGCTCGCATTTGCGTTGCCAGGCTGCCAGGTGAAGTTCCGCATCTGCGGACACTCCTGTCGCACTTGCGTCATCCACTTCTGCGCAAAATGGCCGCACTTGCGAAGACCCCAAGCCAGCCCAGTCCCGCATCTGCGTGATTTGGTGCGTATCTACGGACACACTTCTGCGAGAAGCTGTCTGTATCTGCGATCGAAGCCTGGACACGCCTGGGTGCATCTGCGATGGAAGGCTCGCTTCTGCGAGCTCGCACTTGCGGCCAAATATCTGCAGGTTTGATTACAACAGAAGGAAAAATTCAGATTTTGCTTAAGTCCAATTCTTGATCTGATTTCAATCTGTATCACTCTCGGGGTACTCGGGACCCCCTAAGAATATACCAACAAGTCCAATAACATAATACGGACTTACTCGGGGTCTCGTATCACGTCAAACAACGCTGAAATTACAATTCACACCCCGATTCAAACTTTGAGTTTTAAACTTTTAAATTTGTAAATCTTGTGCCAAAACATATTAAATGAATGTGGAATGACTTCAAATTTGGCACACAAGTCATAAATGACTTAACGGAGCTATTCAAATTTTCAGAATCGGATTCCGGCTCCGATATCAAAAAGTCAACCCCGTGGTCAAACCTGAAAGTCTTTAGCCTTTAAATTGCTAGTTCTGTTAAATGGTCATAACTTGAGCTAGGGACCTCCAAATTAAATTCTAGGCATATGCCTAAGTCCCAAATTACGATACGGAGCTACCAAAACTATCAAAATACCGATCCGGATCCGTTTGCTAAAAATGTTGACCAAAGTCAACTTAGTTGAGTTTTAAAGCTGTATTTCACATTGTAATCCATTTATTTACATGAAAACTTTCCGGAAAATTTTACGGACTGCACACGCAAGTCGAGAAATGATAAATGGTACTTTTTGAGGTCTTAGAACACAGAATTACTTTAAATTAAAAGATGACATTTTGGGTCATTATAAATATGACCTTTGTGGGTCCCAATAATACTAGCACATAGCCTCAATATGATTTTTAATATGCTCTTCAACTCAATTTCTTTAATACATAGAACCGCATAGAAAATGCCAAGATTATTTAACTATAAAATTTTACAGAAATAATTATGTCACAATTTTTATAGTGCACGCCCACACGCCCGTCACCTAGCATGTGCGTCACCTCCCAACAATTCACATAATACATATATTCAGGGTTCATACCCTCAGCTCCCAGGTTAGAAGAGATACTTACCTCGAACAAGCCAAATCCAATGCCGAGCAAGCTAAACAATACTCCAGAAATCCCATTATACGCGTATTAATATCTGAACGGCTCGAATCTAGTCACAACTAATTTGATTAAGCCCACAAAATTTATAGGAATTAATTCCATATCAAAATACTAATACTTTCCACAAAATCTGAAATTACGCCCCAAAAATTACCTGTGGGGCCCATATCTCGGAATCCGACGAAACTCACAAAATACGACAACCCATCCAATTACAAGTTCAACCATACTAATTTCACTCAAATCCGACTCTGAATCGATATTCAAACTCGAAAAAATTATTTTGTGACATTATAGAAATTTACTTCTATTTCTCTTGAAGATTCAATAATCTTACACCAAAAATGAAGATTAATTCATGAAATATAATCACAAGGGAGTCAAGAACACTAACCACACATATGTGAAAAAATTTCCCTTCAAAATCGCCCAAACCGAGCTCCCAAATCCGAAAAATGGGTGAAAAACCGTGAACCCTCGAACTTAAGGGGTTCTATCCAGTTAATCCGCATTTGCGGACAATATTTGCACACCTGCGCCTCCGCTTGTGCGAGCAAAATGTCACATTTGCGGACTTCACTCGCCTGCCCAGTTTGCGCATCTGCGAGGACATCATCGCATTTGCGAGGCCGCATCTGCGGGAAAGACATCGCAGATGCGAAAATCCTCAGCTTCCAGCCATCTCGCTTTTGCGCCAAAAATCGTCGCACCTGCGAGCCCATTTCCGCAGGTGCGATCACACCAGAATCAGAAATTCTCACTCAAGACTCGAGTTTGAATTGAATTTATGTTTTCCTATACTTTAACTTTATTTATGATGAATTGCTTCATATTTATGGAGTAGTTCCTTTTAGGGTTTGATGGATTTGGTGTATTGATGATTGTTTGTGGATTATAACTCTAGTTTTATGTATTGAATCGTTTTTAGATTATTTAATTGTTGCATCTGTATTCACTTATTCATGTAACCGAGAGAGGCATAACTTGTGATATCTTTGTATTATATTGTTGGTTGAGTTCATTAAGTCTTTTTAGTAATCGAAAGAGGCTAGTTGAATTGTTGATTAAACCTAGTTAGGAGGATAATCGAGAGAGGGTCTCCTAAAGACCAATCTATTATGCATTCTTGCATATCTTCACCGAGCTTAAATTGGTTCATCTCGCGAGGTTGAGACTTAATCGAGAGAGGAGTTTCTACTAAACGTTTGAACTAATAATCGAGTGAATTCGAGAGACTCACTTGAATATTATAAGTGAATTATCTAGAGTTAGATCCCAAACAATTATCTTGCACCTATCCTATCAATACCCTATTTTTCTCCCACTGATAACTTTCTTTGCTTATTCCTTGTTTCAATTGTCATTAGTCAATAGCTTTAGACTCTTAGTTAATTTTAGTTAGAAATCATATAAATCTCAATTGTTGATCATCTTGGATAACAATCAAGCTAAAAACTACGAGAATACTATTTAAATCTAATCTCTGTGAATACGATATTATACTATACTATATTTGATTAGCAAGCATAATTTAAGTGTGTGTTTTGCGCTCGTCACACACCTGTTCAACTGATGCACCAACCACTTGTATCTGTTGATATATATAGGTATGACAGCCTTGTGCCATAATATATACATAGAAGGGACTACCATCCAAATAGTATCTAAGTAAGTTAAAATAAAGATGACAGTCTGGTGCACAAAGTATCCCGCATTCACGCTGGATCCGAGGAAGAGCCGCATTCAAGAGGTGTGATGTAGACAACCTAACCTAGTGAAGCATTAGCGGCTGCTTTCACGGCTCGAACCCGTGACCTATAAATCACACGGAGAGAACTTTATCTTTGCTCCAAGACTCCTTTCAATCGAGTTAAAATAAAGGTGTATAAATTGCATGTGATGACAATATTAACTAATACCTATGGAGGGAAAGTTCCATAAGAAAAAGCAGCAACTTCATAATATATCTAATCACATAAAACCGTTCACTGAACTTTTTAAAGTTACACAGGAGGAACTTAAAAACAGTACACAATAGAATTATGTACTGTTCTGATAATAGCATGAGAAAAAGTATATTAGCAATTTAATACATATTCCTACATTTGAAATGGGAAAGCAATAGATTTGTCATATCTAAGTTTGACTCGAACACTTACCTAACATTATCTTATTGTTCCCACATGCCTATTATACTTCACACTACATTTAAATACAAAGGGCAAAAAAGTGAACTGGCCAGGTTAAATTGAAAACTCTCCAGCCATGGGATATTTTGTCTTATTGTCAAAAAGAATTTGCTGGATATTTTTGCTTAAATCACATGGAGCCCAAGAAAAGTGCAATTTAAGACATGATCACCTAAAAGGACAAGAAACAAGAATAAAACATGGGTCATAATTGTCTGTCATTTCCTTATTATAAACCATTGTCTAGGATTTACAAGTGAGGAACAACTAAAAAGGGAATTAGAGGCAAGGTATGTCCCATCCCCACATTGTTGTGAATCTTAAGTTCCTTTTGTTCCTTCCCTTAATATCAAGAAAAAATGACCCCTCAAAAGAGCCAAGAAACTAGATCTTCCCCACGTAACATGAATAGCAACAAAAAATTCATAATTACAAATATTTTCAAGTTCTAGATCTAACCATTTTGCCAGATCACCATCCAAGATTGCCACAACTGGAAAAAGATCATCACTAACATGTAATACTTGTATTATATAAAGGAAAAGTAAAAAGGTTTTAGAAAGCACAATTGTGATGCACCAACGAGGTTTTGGGAAAATAACAGATGAAAAGACCAAAGAGAATAGAAATAATAAAGAGCGAAAGAAGTTGATTAACCACCTAGAGCAGTGTCAAAATATATAAAAGTAAACATACGAAAAAATCAAGTAAAATCAGCATATAGTGTATATGCATATAATTTATTTTTACCTACTTACACATTGTATTTTTATCGTGAAGAGGCGTCAGTTGACACCCCTTGCTATAAGGTGGCTCTGCCACTAACCCAAAGGTCGTAATTTGAGTCTTGGCAATGGAGAAACTCCTGATAGTGTGCTCTCCCTTTTAGTACGGGATGTAAATCAAGATTAGTTGAATCAGTGAGATCGGGATACTAATATCCCGTTTGATCAAGTTGCAAAAATCAGTTTATTTTGAGAAGTGTTTTTTTTCAAAAATACTTTTGGCGAGAACCAGTTTGTGTTTGGCTAATTAATTTAAAAAGCACTTCTGAGCAGTAATTAGTGTTTGGCCAAGCTTTAAAAAACTGGTTTTAAATGTATTTTTCTCAAAAGTATTTTTCAAAAAAATATTTTTGGAGAGAAATTATTTTTTCTGCTTCTCCAAAACTGCTTCTGCTTTTCTTCAAAATCACTTTTTTTCCTTTCAAAAGTTTGGCTAAAAACCTTAATTTTAGAAGAAAAAAAAAGTACTTTTGACCAAAAAAAAAAAAAAAAAAAAAATTGCCTCAAAGGCTATAAATGATTATAAGGAAGAGAGACTAAAAATATGTTAATTAAAACTTCTATTTGCCCTCTTGGTACAAATCTACACTGCTTGTTGAAAAGACTACTATTAATAGAAGAAAACTCGAGTTGACTTCTTCCAATTTCACAGAAGAAAAGCTGCATTTTTCATTTACTCGCATGCCTTTTGTTTTATTTGACATGACTTACAAAATCAGGCAGTGAAAAATAAATGACGGTTTTCAGGAAGTTCATTTATCCCCTAATATAAGAACAAAGGGCTATACACTATACATACATTATTCTCACTAGCACATAGGCTGTGTGTTGGGTTTTTTAAGTTTAAATGTAGCTTAAAAGAGAATGAATGGGAAATAGAGGGAAATTCAAAGTATTTGAGTTTCCCTCCTTGACAAAGGGATATTGTCCCATATTGGAAGAGGAAGAGATTTTGATGGGTATATATACAATTGCACTTCTTCTAGCTCTTAAAGAGTTAAGAAGAAGGCAAGCCTCGCGCCGTCGTCGTCGCTCGCTCGGTCGGCTACGGCTACGGCTTCGGCTTCGGTCAATAGTAAATATTAACAGAATATACAAAACAGTTGGCACCTCTTCAGATTTGAAGAGTTGCACCTCTTCAGATTGAGCTCAACATTGGCTATAAATACCAGTCCATTCTCTCAGATTTGCAATACGAATTTCTGACTTCTCCTCCTTTCTTCTGCATTGTTTTAACTACAAACAAAGCATCATTAAGTGTGATTTGCTACCGATTTTGTGTTCGCTAAAACATTGGTGTTTGAAGTATCACTACACCAGTGTATAATTCGTTCTATCCTGGGAGAAAATAATCCACAACCTTGGGTACTAGGAGGAGATTAAATTCCTTAAAGAAACACTGTGAATTCAGTGAGCTCGGATTAAATTTTGTTTCTTTTATATTTATGTTATTTTATCTTCTCCATTATTGTTTTACAAATACAGCTAAATAACAAGCTTAAGGAATTTACTCTTTTCTGTATTTGTGTTATATTCACTATTTCTGGAGACTAAAACCTGTGTGGTTTTCTACTCCGGTGGAGATTAAAATCTACATGATTTTAACGTTTATTTGTGTCATTCTTTTATAGAAATGACGAACGACAACGGGAACCAGATTGTTCCTATGGTAACTGCCAACGCATCGACAAGCCGAACAACACCGGCAGAAAAATCAGGAAAATTTTCGAAAAGTTGCCTCCTTTGTGAAAGGACTTCAAAAACTACTTGAAACACAAACGAAAGGGATGTCCCTTGAAGATCTCATTGTTCGGTTGAGAATCGAAGAGGACAATAAAGCTGTTGAAAAGAAAGGACGTGGAAACTCAATAATAATGAAAGCAAACATTGTTGAGGATAGAAAGAGGAAGAAGGCTTATGGACCGAAAAGCAACCCAAGCAAGAAGCGGTTCAACAGAAATTGCTACAACTGTGGAAAAGCTGGACACAGATCTGCAAATTGTCGTGCTCCAAAGAAAGACAAGAAGAAGGGTCAAGCAAACATGGTTGAAAAGCACGAAGATATCGATGACTTGTGTGATATGCTTTCTGAATGCAACCTGGTAGGAAATTCTAAGGAGTGGTGGATTGATTCTGGAGCCACTCGCCATGTTTGTGCTGTTAGAGAAGCATTTGCTATATATGCTCTTGTTGGACCCGAAGAGACGCTTTCTATGGGAAATTCTGCAACGGCAAAAATTGAAGAATCTGGAAAGATATTTATGAAAATGACTTTTGGTAAGGTGGTGACCTTGAACAACGTCCTTCATGTTCTCGATATTAGAAAGAACTTAGTCTCTGTTGGACTTCTTGTTAAGAATGATTTTAAGTGTGTCTTTGTATCCGATAAGGTTGTAATAAGTAATTATGAAATATTTGTAGGAAAAGGTTACCTCACTAAGGGCCTTTTCAAGCTGAATGTAATAGTTATTGAGAATAATAATAAAATTTCAGTTTCTTCTTACTTACTTGAGTCAAATGAATTATGGCATATACGTTTGGGTCATGTCAATTACAAAACCTTGCGAAAAATGATTAATTTGAAAGTATTGCCTATGTTTGAATGCGACAAATCAAAATGTCAAATATGTGTGGAATCTAAGTATGTTAAACATCCTTATAAGTCAGTTGAAAGGAATTCAAATCCTTTAGACTTAATTCACACAGATATTTGCGACATGAAGTCAATACCATCTCGCGGTGGAAAGAAGTATTTCATAACTTTTATTGATGACAGTACTCGATATTACTATGTTTACTTACTTAATAGTAAAGATGAAGCAATAGATGCATTCAGGCAATACAAAAATGAAGTTGAAACGCAACTTAACAAGAAAATTAAAATGATAAGAAGTGATAGGGGTGGCGAATATGAATCTCCTTTTGAAGAAATATGTCTAGAATATGGAATAATTCATCAAACAACTACCTCTTACATGCCCCAATCCAATGGGATTGCGGAAAGAAATAATCGCTCATTAAAAGAGATGATGAACGCATTGGTGATAAGTTCTGGTTTGCCACAGAACTTGTGGGGGGAAACTGTTCTTACGGCTAACTGGATACTAAATCGATTACCCCATAGTAAAACACAATCCATTCCATATGAAAAATGAAAAGGAAGGAAACCCAACTTGAATTATTTTAAAGTGTGGGGGTGTTTGGCAAAAGTGCAAATTCCTAAACCCAAAAGAGTAAAAATGAGACCGAAAATCGTTGATTGTGTTTTCATAGGATATGCGACCAATAGTAAAGCATATCGATTTCTAATTCATAAATCAAAAAATCCCGACATTCATAATAATACGGTTATAGAATCAGATAATGCTGAGTTTTTTGAAAATATATATCCGTATAAAAAGGAATGTGAGTCGTTTGGTGAAGGATCTAAACGACCTCGGGAAGAAACAAAAGAAAGTACATTTAATCAGGAGGATCCAAGACGTAGTAAACGTCAAAGAACGTCTACTTCATTTGGACCAGATTTTGTTACTTTCTTATTGTAAAATGAGCCTCGAACATTAAAGAAGCTATGTCTTCTTCGGAATCATTGTTTTGGAAAGAGGCAGGCAATAGTGAAATAAAAACCATATTGAATAACCATACATGGGAATTGATTGATCTTCCTCCTGGAAATAAACCTTTGGGTTCTAAATGGAATTCTAAGAAGAAAATGAAAGATGATGGCACTATTGATAAATATAAGGCAAGTCTTATAGTCAAAGGGTATAGACAGCGAGAAGGTCTTGATTATTTTGATACATACTCTCCGGTTACAAGAATTACTTCCATACGAATGTTAGTAGCATTAGCTGCAGTTTATGGGCTTGAAATTCATCAAATGGACGTTAATACGGCCTTCTTAAATGGAGACTTGGAGAAAGAAATCTATATGGAACAACCTGAAGGGTTTGTGGTTCCTGGTAAAGAAAAGAAGGTATGTAGACTTGTTAAGTCTCTTTACGGACTAAAACAAGCACCCAAACAATGGCATGCGAAATTTGACCAAACAATGTTGTCAAATGGTTTTAAGATAAATGAATGTGATAAATGCAAGTACATTAAAAATGTTCCAAATCACATAGTCATTATTTGCTTATCTGTGGATGATATGCTGATAATGAGTAATGACATTGCCAACATAAATGCGACTAAGCGTATGCTAACTAGCAAGTTTGATATGAAGGACTTGGGAGTTGCTGATTTAATTCTAGGGATTAAGATCAATAAGATTCTTCAAGGTATGGCATTGTCACAATCTCATTATATTAAGACAGTACTTGGAAAATTCAAGCACTTAGGATTTAAAGTTGCAAAGACTCCAATTGACGTGAATCTTGCATTAGCAAAGAACAAAGGCCAAAGCATATCACAATTGGATTATGCTCGTGTGTTGGGATGCTTAATGTATATCATGAATTGTACACGACCAGATATAGCTTGTGCTATAAGTAAACTGAGTCGATATACGAGCAATCCAGGCCAATCTCATTGGATGGCAATGAAACGAGTTTTGGGATATTTAGAATATAACCAGGACTTTGCTTTGCACTACAGTAAATATCCTACGGTGATTGAAGGATATTATGATGCAAATTGGATCACCGGTTCAACTGATTCTAAGTCCACAAGTGGATATGTATTCACTATTGGTGGAGGAGTGGTATATTGGAAGTCGTCCAAGCAAACTTGTATCTCGCTCTACAATGGAAGCTGAATTCATAGCCTTAGATAAAGCCGGTGAAGAAGCTGAATGGCTCCGGAATTTCTTGGAAGACATTCCATTTTGGCCCAAACCGTTGACATCAATATGCATACATTGTGATAGTCAAGCGGCAATTGGAAGGGCTGGGAGCGTCATGTATAACGGTAAATCTCGTCATATACGACGAAGACATAAAACCGTTAGGCAATTACTCTCTAGAGGAATTATCACAATTGACTATGTAAAGTCAAGTGATAATGTGTCGGATCCACTTACAAAAGGCCTAACTAGAGAGGTANATGGAAGCTGAATTCATAGCCTTAGATAAAGCCGGTGAAGAAGCTGAATGGCTCCGGAATTTCTTGGAAGACATTCCATTTTGGCCCAAATAGTTGGCACCAATATGCATACATTGCGATAGTCAAGCTGCAATTGGAAGGGCTGGGAGCTTGATGTATAACGCTAAATCTCGTCATATAAGAAGAAGACATAAAACCGTTAGGCAATTACTCTCTAGATGAATTATCACGATTGACTATGTAAAGTCAAGCGATAATGTATCGGATCCACTTACAAAAGGCCTAACTAGAGAGGTAGTTGAGAAATCATCGAGGGGAATAGGACTATGGCCGAGAACAATCCATTATGGCGGTAACTCTACCTAGAAGACTGGAGATCCCAAGATCTAGGTTTAAGGACATCAAACAAAGTCATTAATAACGGTTCAACATTGTCATCTAAAAGTTTGGTCCATTCTCGTGATGAGATAATGTTCAGTACCAAGGATAAAGCATTAAGACCTTTTAATGATTTCTAAATTTGATACGGGGTATATCAAATAATGTATCTACGGGATGACATGTTTAGGAATCACCTATGTAAGTGTGAAGTGTTAGCCGCTTCAAGGAGAATTTTGTAATGCCAATTCTCTACGCACTTATTAAACCAGACGGTGTTCATGGCTGAAACGAACATAACAATGAGAGCCAAAGACGGTTAAGGGTCGGTTGTGTGACTTATGGTTGTCTAGGTATACACCAAAGATCGACGGTTCAAAGATATCAAATCTACCGATTGACCGAGTATATCCGACATAAGTTTACTACGGAAAGTTCAAAGGGAAACCTACTTATCCAGATGC
>AWOL01S0017139.1:121168-139328 GCA_000715115.1 Nicotiana otophora
CAGATTGTCGTGCTCCAAAGAAAGACAAGAAGAAGGGTCAAGCAAACATGGTTGAAAAGCACGAAGATATCGATGACTTGTGTGCTATGCTTTCTGAATGCAACCTGGTAGGAAATCCTAAGGAGTGGTGGATTGATTCTGGAGCCACTCGCCATGTTTGTGCTGTTAGAGAAGCATTTGCTACATATGCTCTTGTTGGACCCGAAGAGACGCTTTCTATGGAAAATTCTGCAACGGCAAAAATTGAAGGATCTCGAAAGATATTTATGAAAATGACTTCTGATAAGGTGGTGACCTTGAACAACGTCCTTCATGTTCCCGAGATTAGAAAGAACTTAGTCTCTACTGGAATTCTTGTTAAGATGGTTTTAAGTATGTCTTTGTATCCGATAAGGTTGTAATAAGTAAGAATGAAATATTTGTAGGAAAAGGTTACCTTACTGGGGGCCTTTTCAAGCTGAATATAATGGTTATTGAGAATAATAACAAAATTTCAGCTTCTTCATACTTACTTGAGTCAAATGAATTATGGCATATATGTTTGGGTCATGTCAATTACAAAACCTTGCGAAAAATGATTAATTTGAAAGTATTGCATATGTTTGAATGTGACAAATCAAAATATCAAATATGTGTGGAATCTAAGTATGTTAAACATCCTTATAAGTCAGTTGAAAGGAATTCAAATCCTTTAGACTTAATTCACACAGATATTTGCGACATGAAGTCAATACCATCTCGCGGTGGAAAGAAGTATTTCATAACTTTTATTGATGACAGTACTCGATATTGCTATATTTACTTGCTTAATAGTAAAGATGAAGCAATAGATGCATTCAGGCAATACAAAAATGAAGTTGAAACGCAACTTAACAAGAAAATTAAAATGATAAGAAGTGATAGGGGTGGCGAATATGAATCTCATTTTGAAGAAATATATCTAGAATATGGAATAATTCATCAAACAACTGCCCCTTACACACCCCAATCCAATGGGATTGCGGAAAGAAAGAATCGCTCATTAAAGGAGATGATGAACGCATTGTAGATAAGTTCTGGTTTGCCACAGAACTTGTAGGGGGAAGTTTACCGCTAACCGGATACTAAATCAAGTACCCCATAGCAAAACACAATCCATTCCATATGAAAAATAGAAAGGAAGGAAACCCAACTTGAATTATTTTAAAGTGTGGGGGTGTTTGGCAAAAGTGCAAATTCCTAAACCCAAAAGAGTAAAAATAGGACCGAAAATCGTTGATTGTGTTTTCATAGGATATGCGACTAGTAGTAAAGCATATCGATTTCTGGTTCATAAATCAGAAAATCCCGACATTCATAGTAATACGGTTATAGAATTAGATAATGCTGAATTCTTTGAAAATATATACCCGTATAACAAGGAATGTAAGTTGATTGGTGAAGGATCTAAATGACCTCGGGAAGAAACAAAAAAAAGTATATTTAATCATGAGGATCCAAAACGTAGTAAACGTTAAAGAACGTCTACTTCATTTGGACCAGATTTTGTGATTTTCTTATTGGAAAATGAGCCTCGAACATTTAAAGAAGCTATGTCTTTTTCGGAATCATTGTTTTGAAAAGAGGCAGTCAATAGTGAAATAAAATCCATATTGAATAACCATACATGGGAATTGGTTGATCTTCCTCCTGGAAATAAACATTTGGGTTCTAAATGGAATTTTAAGAAGAAAATGAAAGATGATGGCACTATTGATAAATATAAGGCAAGACTTGTAGTCAAAGGGTATAGACAGCGAAAAGGTCTTGATTATTTTGAAACATACTCTCCGGTTACAAGAATTATGTCCATATGAATGTTAGTAGCATTAGCTGCAGTTTATGGGCTTGAAATTCATCAAATGGACGTTAAGACGGCCTTCTTAAATGGAGACTTGGAGGAAAAAATCTACATGGAACAACCTGAAGGGTTTGTGATTCCTGGTAAAGAAAAGAAGGTATGTAGACTTGTTAAGTCTCTTTACGGACTAAAACAAGCACCCAAACAATGGCATGCGAAATTTGACCAAACAATGTTGTCAAATGGTTTTAAGATAAATGAATGTGATAAATGTGTGTACATTAAAAATGTTCCAAATCACATAGTCATTGTTTGCTTATATGTGGCTGATATGCTGATAATGAATAATAACATTGCCAACATAAATGCGACTAAGCGTATGCTAACTAGAAAGTTTGATATGAAGGACTTGGGAGTTGCTGATTTAATTCTAGGAATTAAGATCAATAAGATTCCTCAAGGTCTGGCATTGTCACAATCTCATTATATTAAGACAGTATTTGGAAAATTCAAGCACTTAGGGTTTAAAGTTGCAAAGAATCCAATTGACGTGAATCTTGCATTAGCAAAGAACAAAGGCCAAAGCATATCACAATTGGATTATGCTCGTGTGTTGGGATGTATAATGTATATCATAAATTGTACACGACCAGATATAGCTTGTGCTATAAGCAAATTGAGTCGATACACGAGCAATCCAGGTCAATCTCATTGGATGGCAATGAAACGAGTTTTGGGATATTTAGAACATACCCAGAACTTTGAATTGCACTACAGTAATTTCCCTGCGGTGATTGAGGGATACTGTGATGCAAATTGGATCACCGGTTCAACTGATTCTAAGTCCACGAGTGGATATGTATTCACTATTGGTGGAGGAGCGGTATCTTGGAAGTCGTCCAAACAAACATGTATTGCCCGCTCTACAATGGAGGCTGAATTCATAGCCTTAGATAAAGCCGGTGAAGAAGCTGAATGGCTCCGGAATTTCTTGGAAGACATTCCATTTTGGCCCAAACTATTGGCACCAATATGCATACATTGCGATAGTCAAGCTGCAATTGGAAGGGCTGGGAGCGTGATGTATAACGGTAAATCTCGTCATGTAAGAAGAAGATATAAAACCGTTAGGCAATTACTCTCTAGATGAATTATCACGATTGACTATGTAAAGTCAAGTGATAATGTATCGGATCCACTTACAAAAGGCCTAACTAGAGAGGTAGTTGAGAAATCATCGAGGGGAATGGGACTATGGCCGAGAACAAGCCATTATGGCGGTAACTCTACCTAGAAGACTAGAGATCCCAAGATCTAGGTTCAAGGACATCAAACAAAGTCATTAATGACGGCTCAACATTGTCATCTAAACGTTTGGTCCATTCTCGTGATGAGATAATGTTCAGTACCAAGGATAAAAGATTAAGGCTTTTTAATGATTTCTAAATTTGATACGGGGTATATCAAATAATGTATCTACGGGATGACATGTTTAGGAATCACCTATGTAAGTGTGAAGTGTTAGCCGCTTCAAGGAGAATTTTGTAAGGCCAATTCTCTACGCACTTATTAAACCAGACGGTGTTCATGGCTGAAACGAACACAACAATGAGAGCCAAAGACGGTTAAGGGTCGGTTGTGTGACTTATGGTTGTCTAGGTATACACCAAAGTTCGACGGTTCAAAGATATCAAATCTACCGATTGACGAGTATATCCGACATAAGTTCACTACGAAAAGTTCAAAGGGAAACCTACTTATCCTGATACAATTAATTCTTGCTTGCGAATCACACAGTTTTTCATGCATATTTCCGTGATATAGCCATTCCTCATTCATGTGGGGGATTGTTGGATTTTTTAAGTTTAAATGTAGCTTAAAAGAGGATGAATGGGAAATGGAGGAAAATTGAAAATATTTGTGTTTCCCTCCTTGACAAAGAGATATTGTCCCATATTGGAAGAGGAAGAGATTTTGATGGGTATATATACAATTTCACTTCTTCTAGCTCTTAAAGAGTTAAGAAGAAGGCAAGCCTCGCGCCATCGTCGTCGCTCGCTCACTCAGCTCGGCTTCGGCTTCGGATTCAGATTCAGTCAAATGATCGATTGATTGATTAATTTTTTAGACCAAATTTATTTGTTAATAGTAAATATTAACAGAATTATTATTAAATATCCGATTTTTTGTAAACGGAATATTAATAATAAATCCAAACATAATAGTATATGCCCTTCGCTTTTTGTAAAAGACATTTACGAAACAGTTTGCACCTCTTCAGATTTGAAGAGGTACAAACTGTTCTTCTGAGGAGGTGCAAACTGTTCTTCAACTCTTCAGATTTGAAGAGGTACAAACTGTTCTTCTGAGGAGGTGCAAACTGTTCTTCAACTCTTCAGATTTGAAGAGGTACAAACTGTTCTTCTGAGGAGGTGCAAACTGTTCTTCAACTCTTCAGATTTGAAGAGGTACAAACTGTTCTTCTGAGGAGGTGCAAACTGTTCTTCAACTCTTCAGATTTGAAGAGGTACAAACTGTTCTTCTGAGGAGGTGCAAACTGTTCTTCAACTCTTCAGATTTGAAGAGGTACAAACTGTTCTTCTGAGGAGGTGCAAACTGTTCTTCAACTCTTCAGATTTGAAGAGGTACAAACTGTTCTTCTGAGGAGGTGCAAACTGTTCTTCAACTCTTCAGATTTGAAGAGGTACAAACTGTTCTTCTGAGGAGGTGCAAACTGTTCTTCAACTCTTCAGATTTGAAGAGGTACAAACTGTTCTTCTGAGGAGGTGCAAACTGTTCTTCAACTCTTCAGATTTGAAGAGGTACAAACTGTTCTTCTGAGGAGGTGCAAACTGTTCTTCAACTCTTCAGATTTGAAGAGGTACAAACTGTTCTTCTGAGGAGGTGCAAACTGTTCTTCAACTCTTCAGATTTGAAGAGGTACAAACTGTTCTTCTGAGGAGGTGCAAACTGTTCTTCAACTCTTCAGATTTGAAGAGGTACAAACTGTTCTTCTGAGGAGGTGCAAACTGTTCTTCAACTCTTCAGATTTGAAGAGGTACAAACTGTTCTTCTGAGGAGGTGCAAACTGTTCTTCAACTCTTCAGATTTGAAGAGGTACAAACTGTTCTTCTGAGGAGGTGCAAACTGTTCTTCAACTCTTCAGATTTGAAGAGGTACAAACTGTTCTTCTGAGGAGGTGCAAACTGTTCTTCAACTCTTCAGATTTGAAGAGGTACAAACTGTTCTTCTGAGGAGGTGCAAACTGTTCTTCAACTCTTCAGATTTGAAGAGGTACAAACTGTTCTTCTGAGGAGGTGCAAACTGTTCTTCAACTCTTCAGATTTGAAGAGGTACAAACTGTTCTTCTGAGGAGGTGCAAACTGTTCTTCAACTCTTCAGATTTGAAGAGGTACAAACTGTTCTTCTGAGGAGGTGCAAACTGTTCTTCAACTCTTCAGATTTGAAGAGGTACAAACTGTTCTTCTGAGGAGGTGCAAACTGTTCTTCAACTCTTCAGATTTGAAGAGGTACAAACTGTTCTTCTGAGGAGGTGCAAACTGTTCTTCAACTCTTCAGATTTGAAGAAACAGTTGGCACCTCTTCGGATTTGAAGAGTTGTACCTCTTCAGATTGAGCTCAACATTGGCTATAAATACTAGTCCATTCTCTCAGATTTTCAATACGAATTTTTGACTTCTCCTCCTTTCTTCTGCATTGTTTTAACTACAAACAAAGCATCAGTAAGTATGATTTGCTACCGATTTTGTATTCGCTGAAACATTGGTGTTTGAAGTATCGCTACACCAGTGTGTAATTCGTTCTATCCTGGGAGGAAATAATCCACAACCTTGGGTACTAGGAGAGGATTAAATTTCTTAAGGAAACACTGTGAATTCAGTGGGCTCAGATTAAATTTTGTTTCTTTTACATTTATATTATTTTATCTTCTCCATTATTGTTTTACAAATACAGTTAAACAACACTGTGCACCTCCTCTGTATTTTGCATTCAAAGTATTACAGCTTCCTATTAATGAATCATGTTCAGAATTCTAAGCAATAAATATTTTTATCTTCTCTTCACCAGTTAAACCTTATGACCCTAAGTGAGAGCAGCCCCAATTCTGTCCTTTCACATTTACTCTGAAGGGAAGTTTCCTGCCTTCTTTTTCCTTTATGCATTGTATCCAAAACCTACTAATTCGATTAATTTGAATTCGCGCGGTGTGGTCCACCAAAGAGAGCCTTCTCTATTTGATGGGCTCGAGGCCCAAACGTCCGATTAAAAGTGAAAGGATCTTATCTATCTCATGACACTCTATTGTCTCGTGCCTTTTATAAGACATGTATCTCTATCATATTACGTTCTCTATTTTCAAGGCTCGAGGCGCAAACCTCTAGTTAAAAGTGAAAGGATCTCATCTATCTCATGACACTATTGTCTCGTGCCTTTTATAAGACATGTATCTCTATCAAATTTGACAGCTTCTACCTGTCCCTTTGGTGATATAAAGTCAGGGGGAAATAATGGCTATGTACATGTATCCACGAGGTAAAAATTTAATTCCAGCTATTGAAAAAAAAGGGAGAACAAAAATAAATACAGGGGTTTGGGTTGCTTTCAAAAGTAGTAGTATAAGATTAGGCACGTTCTTTCTTTGTGTGGGAGAGCTGTATTGGTCTGTGCAGATAAAAAGCATATGTTATTAACAGGTGTTTTTCATCTACATTACTTTGCTTTTTTCAGCAATACCAACTCAACTCTTCTGTCTTTTAGTTCATCCAAATGCAGTACTCTTAATTCTTGTATTTTATCATCCTTTTTATTCACTTTTGAGTGTTCTGCTTTTGGCACTGGAAATGGACTCTTCCAAATTATTTGGAGAAGCAGAAGAATGTAATAGCAGTGAATCAGGTTGGACAATGTATATTGGCTCTCCTTCAAATAGTGAGGTTGAAGATGAGCTGGAAAATGAGGATTTTGATGAATTAGAAGACAATAATAAAGAAGCCATTAATCGCGACGACAACGAAGATGGTGACACTGATGATTCAATGGATTCTGATGCTTCTTCAGGCCCAAGTCATAGGCAGTATATTACTAAAAATGGAAAGAGTGCTGGTCTAGCCAATATGGTTCATTACAAGAATCCAAAGGAAAAGGGTAAGGATCACAAAGTTTGCAGCTTGAACAACAAAGCCAATAATTCAATGAAAAGTGGTTACAAGAATGAAGTCAAGGAAGAAGAGTCTGTTTTTACTGCAAAAGGAGCACCTTCAAATGGTGGTAATAAGGTTAGGAAAAGTATTTGGATGGGCAAAGGGAAGTAGCAATATTTATAGCTTAATTCTCATTTGGTTTTAATTAGATAGCACTAGTACTATTATGTAGTAGTATATCTTTCTTTCTTCTTTCTTAGTGCATGGAAAAATTATCAGGATGTTTTCAAGTAGAAATAAACACATTCTTTTTATTTTGCTGTTCTCTTGGTTGAGAACAAGATCAAAAACTTATATTCCTTTACCCCAAAAGTTGACTGAGTTGGTTGGATGAGTAATTTTTCACATGGGAGACTTGTGATCGATTCCTCTCACCAGCATCCTCTTCAGTCAGAGCTCGTTGCACGGGGCTTGCCTAGTGCAGTTTACATATTTCATGTGTGGTTTGCGAGCTATCGTACAGTGAACAAGTTACCCAGTGCATACCCGAAAGATAGCAGCTGCGGGATTCTCGGGGAATTTTCCACAAAAAAAAGGTCAATCATCAAACACGTATTCAGTTAGCATTTAAGAAGTGGATTAACATTATCACCCACACAACTGAATACGAATTCGAAAGATTCAAATTAAAAGCATAGAACTCAAGTGATACAGTCTCCCCCTAGTACTGGAGTAAGCGATTTAATAATATATAGTGCCAATCAAAACAAGCTAATGCACATACGTTTTAAATTTCATTATTACGGCCTAATCTCTGTGCTAAAAGAAATTATGTAAGGGTGTGAATCGATGCACATTTATCAAAAGGTCTGTCCTGAACAATTATTAATTTTTTGGCTTGAGTTAGTATACTACAAGCACATATCATGAGATAAACTAAAGTATACATGTCACGAGTCAATTTGATTAATTTTTTGAAGCTAAATCAGTTCACTATTTAAATTCAAATTTATTTTCTAATATAAAATGACGAAAAAATATATTTAAAAATTCTAGTCAAAGTTTATTTTAGTCTTAGGAAGGGAATAATGTAGAGGGAGTATCCATCAACAAATCTAGGTTAGTTGAACCTTGCTCAATCAATATGTGAAAACTATTGATATCAAAACAAGATTTTATCAGTACTTTTCATAAACATAAACATAAACATGTTTGACATCATTAGTTGAAATTTTTAGCAATCCAACAGACAAGATCTAGTACTTTTGGGAAAATCTACTTCTTCCCAAACGTATAAGTATTACATAGGAATATACGTGAAAATCTTAAATTTAGTCAATGGCGCATGCAAAGTAAAAGAAAAGGAAGTCAAAGAAAATTTCCAAAGTGTTTATTCAAGCTATAATACTTGAATGGACAAAGGCGACGGCAACCAAATAAAAGAAAAATTAAAGCAGCCAATTAATAGACGCAGTGCTAGCTAGCTAACATCACGCATGCATGTGAATTGAATGTAAAAGTAAATATAAGGCTTCTCTCAATTCGAGTTACAAAATTTTCCCAACCTGTCAACAGACTGGAAAACGTGATTGTCACTGTGGCACCAAAGGATAAGGTACATATTGACAATCAGAGTCGGATATATAGTGTTACCGGCAGAGACACATAAGGATGATTTAAAGCTTATGGTTTTCCGACAACAACCTTAACTTAATATGTAATAATAATCGAGTTTGCAGCTAAGTATTTGCACGTATTTAATGAATTTTTAATATATATACTTTATATAGGCAAAGTTACTAAGTTGGTTCTAGTAACGTACAAGCTAGATTTGCCTCTTGTTAGTGGTGGACCTCTAATAAGTGGCGAATCTAGAGGCTATAATGTGGATTCGTGGGGAATCCAATAGTTTTTTCTCACACATTGTACATACATTAAAAAAAATTAAACATCTATAATTATTTGACTGTGAATTCAATTATTAGTTTGAGATCGCTGTAGGAATTCATAAACGTCAAATTCTGAATCCGACTCTATCTCTGATTAATCATATTTAGAGTAGAACTTAGATATATAAATCATGAACCTATTTAAAGTTAAATCATGAATTCTCCCCAGACCGGAAACATGATGTTTAATTCGGCTGGCTTTGGCTCTTCTTTTGTTATAAAACATGCATCTTCCTTTCCTTTTTGATTTATCCTGTTTTGAACGTTCATTAATTAGATGTGAGATACCAAAGTGACATAATGACAAGAAATGACAAGAAATTAAGCTGGAAAAAGTGTTAGACATTGTTTGCTTCTCACATGAATGCTTCATTTGAAACCAACGAGAAAAAGGAAATACATAATTGTAGTGTCTCGGACAACTGTCAATCGGGTCTGTAATAATTCTAATTTAGGGAAAAAGACAGTAACTTCATGCGATAGCAACTCTTAAAGGTATTAAGCATTCTAGTAAAAAGAAAGCGAGAGCTTGCATTAGTGCAGGAAGCAGCAACACTTGTTAAAGGATACAGAAAATTGAAGCTGGAAGGTTTAGTGACCGCATTACTCCGACGAGGCGGATTCAGAATTTCGAGAGGATGGGTACACTATCATGATATAAATTTGACGAGCTTAACCTTTAGGTTCTTACTATTGCAACCATTATGCTTTTGAAGCTATAGTTTCATGACAATATGCTACACCATGTGATCCACTCCTTGTAATTTTAATATACACATTTGGTGTGAATATATAAAATTTTATGGAGACAAAAGGAGAATAGGGTCAATTGTTTTTCTGGCCTTTTACAAACTTGTTTTTAGTTTTATGACCCTACCTCTTTTTTTACACACGGTAAATTTACTTTTACACATAAGAGATCTTTCATTTACACATAAGAAATCTAAAAAAGATATTTTCTTAAACTCAACATTGTAAAAGGCCAAGAGGCCTAAAACCTCAGGAGAATATGTATTTCAATATGTCGGAATTGAAATTTTGAAAAATTAAACCAAACAAGAAAAGAAAGAAAAAGATAAAAAGTACTTAATATAATTAGAATGCAAGAAATGACTCCAAACATGCCAATCCCATCGGTGGAAAATTGAAAAGAAAAACAACAAAATAAACATAACATTTGAACTTTCAACACATAAAGAGGTACATGCCATAATCATTGCATTATATAATATTTTGAGCTTGGATGCACATATATATATTTCAACAATATAGTATTAATAAACATGGTCTAGGGAGGGGCCTTGGATTTACGTGCCCCTAAGAATCCCGCTAAATATGCCTCTCGTCATGGGACAGACCTCAATTGTTCATCGAAATTAATTATCTCATCAGATATTTACTACCTTATATCGACATATGTACCAGTTAAATATTTTACCTAGTAATACTTTAACAAATGAAAAAAATAACCTAACTTAAAATATTCTTAAATTGTGTGTCCACAAATTCAAAAAAACAATTTATATTTTGCAAATTTAAACCATTTCTTAAAGTTTATAAATAAATCTGAAAGATTGAGTCAAATGAATTTTATTTTTTATATTCAATAAGTTAAAGTCCAACGTTGACCATTTTATTTTTTTGTAAAAAAACCACGTGTTGGAAAGCTTTTATCACTAATTAATAAGGACAAATGTAACTCATTTTTGTTGCGTAAAGAGTAAATTTGATTCCAAATATTAAAGTAGAACCAGTATCTGTCACCACCCAAAATCCAACTAGTCGTGATGGTACCTAACTCAATCCGCTAGGTAAGCCAACTTTCAATTTCCAATTCCGATAGCAATTATTGGAGCAATTTAACTAAATAAAGATCTTAATCATGTACATTCCCCAAGAACTTGTAGTACAAATCATGAACTTCTAAGAATAGAGTTTACAAAGCGGAAATAAAATAAATACATAATCTATTTGAATAATGCATAAACAGAGCTTTTATAAATCTAAGGCCACCCTAAACAAGAGGCAGCTACAACAGGAACGCAGGTACATCTTCAAGTCCCGCAACCATCGAGCACAGCAACAACAACAACCAACATCTGCACGCAATGTGCAGAAGTCTAGTATCAGTACAACCGACCCCATGTACTGAGTAAGTAACAAACCTAGCCGTAGGTTGAAAGTAGTGACGAGCTTCTACCAAGGTCGGGTCCATAACCAATAGTCCATAACAATATAAAGCAAATAATACCAGAAGTAACTCAGAGATAAAATGCCCAGCCAAATCATGATTTCAAAAATAATAGTTCTTCCTTTCAAATACATCAGTAAAAACCCAAATCATTTACCGAAGTTGCCGAAAATATGAATAAGTTTGAAAATAATAATTTTTCCCAAAAATTCTTTCAATAATAAATGAGATGTTTCATTTTTTTTCCTTCTAGATAACCCGTATAAAAACAAATGCATTACTATGCCCATCTGTCAAAAATATGTGAAAATCATGTATGATGTAATGCAGTACAGCATGAGAAAAAATACATCTCTATGCTTGTATGTCATGTGTGCATGCCAATGCGATGCAACTCAATGATAAAATCATAAACAGCCTCTCGAGCATACCTCACAATCACTCGTATACAGCCCATCGGGCATACCTCACAATCACTCGTAAACAGCCCATCGGGCATACCTCACTATCAGTCGTAAACAGCCCCTCGGTCATACCTCACCATCTCTCATGCCTCCCAATCACTCAGCACTCGGCACTCGCACTCAGTAGGTACCTGCACTCACTGGGGGTGTGTACAAACTCTGGAGGGGCTCCTTCAGCCTAAGCGCTATAATCTGCACTGACAACTCACGTGCTATAATAATAAAGTATATAAAGCATGTTACAGGCGGGCAGCCCCGATCCACATAATAATCCTCACAATCAGGCCCTCGGCCTCACTCGATCATCAATCTCTCCAGTCTCTCGGGCTCACAATGTCATACAAATAGCCCAAAAATGATGATATGATGTATCAATAAATAACAACAGAGACTGAGATATGATATGCAATGAAATGAATATGATTGAGTATGAATTTTTAATTTAAAACAAATAATTCACATCAATATGACCTCTGTGGGTCCCAATAATACTGGCACATAGCCATGAACTTCTAAGAATAGAGTTTACAAAGCGGAAATGAAATAAATACATAGTCTGTTTGAATAATGCATAAACAGAGCTTTTATAAATCTAAGGCCACCCTGAATAAGAGGCAGCTACAAAAGGAACGCAGGTACATCTTCAAGTCCCGCAACCATCGAGCACAGCAACAACAACAGCCAACATCTGCACGCAATGTGCAGAAGTCTAGTATCAATACAATCGACCCCATGTACTGAGTAAGTAACAAACCTAGTCGTAGGTTGAAAGTAGTGACGAGTTTCTACCAAGGTCGGGTCCATAACCAATAGTCCACAACAGTCCATAACAACATAAAGCAAATAATACCAGAAGTAACTCAGAGATAAAATGCTCAGCCAAATCATGATTTCAAAAATAATAGTTCTTCCTTTCAAATACATCAGTGAAAACCCAAATCGTTTACCGAAGTTTCCGAAAATATGAATAAGTTTGAAAATAATAAGTTTTCCCAAAATTCCTTTCAATAATAAATGAGATGTTTCATTTTTTTCTTCTTCTAGATAACCCGTATAAAAACAAATGCATCACTATGCCCATCTGTCAAAAATGTGTGAAAATCATTAATGATGTAATGCAGTACAGCATGAGGAAAAATACATCTCTATGCTTGTATGTCATGTGTGCATGCCAATGCGATGCAACTCAATGATAAAATCATAAACAGCCCCTCGGGCATACCTCACAATCACTTGTATACAGCCCCTTGGGCATACCTCACAATCACTCGTAAACAACCCATCGGGCATACCTCACAATCACTCGTAAACAGCCCATCGGGCATACCTCACCATCTCTCATGCCTCCCAATCACTCAGCACTCGGCACTCGGCACTCGGTACTCTGCACTCGCACTCAGTAGGTACCTGCGCTCACTGGGGGTGTGTACAGACTCCGGAGGGGCTCCTTCAGCCTAAGCGTTATAATCTGCATGGACAACTCACGTGCTATAATAATAAAGTATATAAAGCATGCTACAGGCGGGCAGCCCCGATCCACATAATAATCCTCACAAGCAGGCCCTCGGCCTCACTCGATCATTAATCTCTCCAGTCTCTTAGGCTCACAATGTCATGAAAATAGCCCAAAAATGATGATATGATGTATGAATAAATAACAACAGAGGCTGAGATATGATATGCAATGAAATGAATATGATTAAGTATGAATTTTTAATTTAAAACAAATAATTCACATCAATATGACCTCTGTGGGTCCCAATAATACTGGCACATAGCCTCAACATGATTTTTAATATGCTTTTCATCGTAATTTCTTTAACTCATAAAACCGCCTGGAAAATGCCAAGATCATTTAACTACAAAATTTTACAGAAATAATTATGTCACAATTTCTATAGTGCACGCCCACACGCCCGTCACCTAACATGTGCGTCACTTCCCAACAATTTACGAAATACATATATTCAGGGTTCATACCCTCAACTCCAAGATTAGAAGAGCTACTTACCTCGAACAAGCCGAATCCAATGTCGAGCAAGCTAAACAATGCTCCAGAAATTCCATTATGCGCGTATCAACTCCCGAACGTCTCGAATCTACCACAATTAATTTGATTCAGCCCGCACAATTTATAGGAATTAATTCCATATCAAAATGCTAATATTTTTCACAAAATCCGAAATTATACCCCAAAATCACCCATGGCGACCACATCTCGAAATATGATAAAATTTACAAAATACGACAACCCATCCAATTACAAGTTCAACCATACTAATTTTAGTCAAATCCGACTCCAAATCGGTATTCAAACTTGAAAAATTCGTTTTGTGACATTATAGAAATTTTCTTCTATTTCTCTTGAAGATTCAATAATCTTACACCAAAAATGAAGATTAATTCATGGAATATAATCACAAGGGAGTTAAGAACACTTACCCCAAGTTGTGTGGAAAATTTCCTCTCCAAAATCGCCCAAACTGAGCTCAAAAAAATCCGAAAATAGGTGAAAATGTCGAACCCTCGAATTTAAGGTTCTGCCCCAGCGATTTCCGCATCTGCGGACAAGGGGTCGCACCTGAGACCTTCGCTTCTGCGGGAAAAAATCTCATTTCTGCGAGAACAGCTTGGCCAGCCATAATCGCTTCTGCTATGCCAAGGATCGCACCTACGGTCGCGCTTCTGCGCGCGTTGGGCCGCTCCTGCGCAAGCGCTTCTGTGCCCCGGCTTCCGCTTCTGTGATGCCTTCCCAGCCAGCACTCCCTCGCTTATGCGGCTTGAGTGTCGCTTCTGCGACCATCGCACCTGCAAGCCCATTTCCGCAGGTGCGAAGACACCATCAACAGAAAAATTCCAGCCTTAGCCAAAACTTCCAAAATGCTCTGAACCTCATCCGAAACTCACCCGAGTCACTCGGGACCCCGTACGAACATACCAACAAGTCCACTAATATTACACGGGCCTATTCGAGGCCTCAAAACACACATAACAATATTGAAACGATGAATCATACCTCAATTCGAAATCATTGAACTTTGAAACTTTAAATTCTATATCTTGTGCCGAAACACATCAAATCACGTCCGATTGACCTCAAATTTTGCACACAAGTCACATTTCACATTACGGACCTATTCAAATTTCTAGAATCGGATTCCGACCTCGATATCAAAAAGTCAACCCCCCGGTCAAACTTTCCAAAAATTCATCTTTCCACATTTCAAGCCTAATTCCACTACGGACCTCCAAATAATTTTTCGGATACGCTCCTAAGTCCAAAATCACCGTACGGAGCTATTGGAATCATCAAAACTCCATTCCGGGGTCGTTTACATATAAGTCGACATCCGTTCACTATTTTAACTTAAGCTTTAAACCTTGAAACTAAATGGTCCAATTCATTCCAAAACCTCACCGGACCTGAACCATTTACCCCAGCAATTCACACAACAATTGTGAAGTACAATTTGAGCAGTAAAGGGGGTTGTAATACTCAAAACGACCGGCCGGGTCATTACATTCTCCCACACTTAAACATACGTTCGTCCTCGAACGTGCCAAGAGTTGTTTCCAAGCCATCAAATCATTATTCCATCTTACCACACATGTACCCGGGGGTGAACCCACGTCACCCTATTCTACACAGGCTTGAGTACACAATACAACTGAAAATCATTAATTTAATCTTAGTCCACACACCTTGGAGTTTTATTTCCAACCTTTAGAATTTCTTTCAAGACACAAATCTTACATTTACACACCGTATAAGTCCGAACAAGTTGCATCGAGCTATAACTATAACCACGGATATAGTCAACTAATATATTACACAACTCGTATGCTCGTAGTACCATTCCTAATCGCAGTGACTACTCCAAAACCAACCACATACTAGTATTAAACCCATATCGAACCAAACCTTATCCCAAAACCCTCGTACACTATTGATAACAAAAGAAACACGCAAAATTTCATGACCACTCACCAGATCAATAAGTCACGGAGCTCTCTCGCCCCAACCAGAACCATAATCACTTTCTGAGTCGACTTTTAATATTATACTCCCGAATATACCGAAATTAAACCTGATAGTACCCATTCCGGGTCTAATGACCTTATATTACTAAACATAACTGTTCCACAGACATACCGCACCAATATAACTCGGAGCCACAACACGTGCCATCCGTGCAGCAATACGCAACCATTCAAATGTACTCAGTCATAAAAACAAAATGACTCAAATGAGATAACTGCCCCACCAGATTAACAAGTACCACCACAACGAAATGCTGAAAATTCATCACACACCGTAGAACCATCACCCGATCCTAACACAAAGTTCATACCTTAACATAACTTAGTTGTAGTGTGTGACCCCATCCAAACGTTGGTCCATAATATATACCTCGAGCCACCCCGTTCAAAACTCAATAACCACAGAGAGGCAAATGACAAAAATGCCACACAAAACCTGAAAGAACATAATCATTACGCAATCGATCATGCAATACCCAAATACTCATCACACTCAAATTCCGCTATAAAGTTCAAATAGAACCGCACCATCTGTGCACATAACCAATGAATCACAACTCCTCGTAGCATAAAGGAGTAACTCACAGATCATTTCAGAACACGAATAAGTTTAACATCAACCGAATGACACTTACCTCAATAATAGCAGTATGGAGCCAACCATTCTGGCTTGGTGTAGAATACACATCTTAATTGGGCCTACCTATGGACCCCCAAATTAACTCGGGTTACCCACAAATAGATAAAAATCCCTCCGAAAATCCATAATGGCTGAATCATAACACATTTTATCATCTGGCTAGCTCCGGCCACAACTTCACAGTCCACAACCATGAAACAATTTGCTCCTGAGAACTCCCAATCTCCAAATCCATAGAACACGCGAATCACCATATTTGATTCCATCTCCACCGCCCGAATGCCTAACACCTCTCTCATACACGAGCACCCCACGAGAAATACTTTAAAAGTTCTTCCGCGCCACTTGGCAAAATTTGAATATCAGCAGTCGATCAACCAGGAAAATGCCGCAATACCTATGAGATATCCATAATTCAAAACATAGTGCGCCTTCTGAAATATACACTCTACTCATGCAATACCAAATAGTTATAGCATTCATCTAAACATCGAAAATTGTTCATGCCCTCTAAGAATTTATGACCTCCCTTTCAAAGCTTAACCATGACCTTGCACACGCCAACCGTAATCCCACACAACACACCGCATCTATCATGCCATCATTTGAAAAATACGAGAACCTCATAATCATTCTGAGTCATAAGTAAAATATATATCTGATCAGCCAGAAGCCTTACATTTGATCCCATCCGGTATAAAATCACAATACTCAACATGCTCCTCAGGCCGGTAGGAAAATACCCATCTCAAACTGTGGTAGAAAACCTCGAGAATGCTTTGGAATCCATTTGCACATAATCAGGCCATCAGAGTTGAATCTCTCTAAATCAACCAAGTCACGCAGGTCGCCAAGCCCAGGTGTATTACCACAAAGCACCTGTAGAAAACCCCCACATCGTAAGCACCAAAAGAACCGATCATATCCATTACCATACTGATCTAACCTACTACCCGTTTGTCTTATTTTCTTCGAGTTTCTTCCAAATATGTCTTTAGATTAATACTTTTCCTTGCTAAAACGCCACGATCTTTAGCCACAGCTCACCCCACAAACCTAGCATAGAACCACAACGCCCTACGACCCATAAGCAATTGTATTCTTCTTAAGCACCTTCAAAAATACCACAACTGTAACACTCACTCTGAGAATACCTTATGTGAATTTGAAATTGTTCTTCTTACCTTCCTTATACAAAAATGTAAAATCCATAGTCATATAGAATTTTCGCAAGTCCAGGCACTATCAAAAGCAAATCTCGAATTTTGTTCATACACAAGTCCGAAAACATTCTCAATTGCTATATATAATTCTCAAACCCACTGAAATTTTCTCGGGAGTCACCCACTTTGCTCAAATCTAATTGCACCGCCCAAATGGGCCAAAAGACACGTGCCCCATTAGCACCACAACACTTAAAGAAGTAACTCTACTTTAACACCACATATCAAATTCATACTCTGTGCGCACTACATCATTCACCAATAACAACTCACTCATCCCACGAATTTCATATACTCATATGTGCAATATAATCCTTAACCAGAAATTTCCTTATTCGAGTCATCTTCGATCTCAACTTGTGCAAGTCATAGCTAACACCACAAGTATGCCCCAGACCAAAATTAAAATTTAACACCTAACCATGAAATCAAATTGTCAATAGCAGACTCCTCCATTTGGCTCAAAGCCATAGATTAAAACATTCCATAACTCATAATACTAATACTCTCTTACTGCCATAATGCCACAGTCAGTCTGTCACGACCCGAAATTTCTCACTGACGGGACTATGATGGCGCCTAACATTTCACTTGCTAGGCAAGCCAACATTAGAGAATCATTAAACCAATTCCTTATTCCCATTCAGTAATTAACAATAATTAACTAAGAT
>AWOL01S0017141.1:0-13125 GCA_000715115.1 Nicotiana otophora
TTTTGCCAATGACCATGAGATAGATTTGTCCTTGCTATCTTAAGATCAGAAAAAAGTCGGATACAACTTCTCCCTCCCTTTCTATTTAAATGTCTTAGTTTACTAGGCATGAGCTTTAAGAAGATACAGGGGATTTTTGAATTTTGTGGTCTTTAACTAATTATGTGTGTATGTACCAAAATGCTCTTTAAATGTTGTGGCCCTTAAACATGCCACGTAGAATATTGGAGTTAAAGAGATACCAAATATAGAAAGAGGACACTTAAATTGAAACAGAGGGAGTATTAATCTTCTGAAGGGTAACTTTCATGATCCTTCTGATAGAACTGATGGCATTTTAGGTGTCGCTAGAAAAACAAATAAATTGTTCCTTATAAATCAGTTGTCTTGTCGTTAGATTTTTTTTTCAAAGGTGAGTCCCTCTTGTCACCTTTATATTCATTGTCCAAATGTTGTACTCCACTAATCTTTTGTGATTACATGTATGGATATGAATCAAGATTTCGGAAACACTTGATGACATTGATGAGATCATGGTTTGGCAAGATATGAATATATGTTTCTTCTCCATGTTTTCCAGTTTGAATTCATGCAAGATATATGATGAGAACACTAGAAAGGAGAAACCACAGAAATTAGCAATACAGGAGAAATAAGCTATCCAATTAACCTGATGAAAATGCACGTGGCCAGCTGAAGAATTCTGTGGTAGAGTAGAGTGAAGAAAATGTTGATACTTGATATGCCAAAAGCGAGAAAGTATTGTCCTTCAAGAGGTTAAACAGACTTTTCATTTGATTAAACTCTAGTTTCTTTAGAACAATCTAATGGTAAATATATTAGAGCTAAAGTCTGCAAGTTTTCTAAATTATTTCACCGAAAAGTTAAAAAATTAAGAGGCGCCATTTTCATGATATAACGACCCAATAGGCCGTTTTGAGTACTAGCTCTCATTTCTGTGTTTCGAGACCTTTTATAGCTCAATTTGATGATTTATAACTTGCGTGCGTGGTCCGAGTCGATTTTCAGAAAATTTATATGTGAAATTTCGAAGAAAATGTGATTTTTGACTTTAAATGTGGCTAGAGTGACCACAATCAACATTTTTGGTAAACGACATCGGATCAGTGATTTGATGATTCTGGTGGGTTCATATGATGATTTCGGACTTATACGCACGTTTGGTTGGGGTTCCGAGTGACCCGAGGCCGGTTCAGCGCTTTATGTGAAAAAAATAAAAAAATGAGTTTTAAACTTGAAAATCTTGAGTTTTAGTGATCGATTCTTGAATTTTGATATTATTTTAATGATTTGAGTTTGTGAGCTAGTTTGTATGATGTTGTTACACTTGTGTGGATGTTCGGATTGGTGCTCGAGGGGCTCGGGTGAGTTTCGGATGCGTTGCAGATAGTTTTGGTATAGTTGATGAACAATTAGTGTTGCTGAACTGCAGGTCTCGCATTTGCAAGAACCTGTTCGCAAATATTGTAACGACCTGACCGGTCGTTTTGAGTTTTAGCGTTCTATTCGGTGGTTTGAGACTGTGAGTAGCTTCATATTATGTATTATGACTTACGTGTATGGTTAGTTTCGATTTTTGAGCGGTTCATGATTGATTTGGAAGAATGTTTCTCGTTTTAGAAGCTTTAAGTTGGAAGAGTTCACTAAAGTTTGACTTTTGGGTAAACGGACTCGGAATCGGGTTTTGATTATTCCGATAGGTTCATATGATGATTTTGAACTTGTACGTATGTTCGGATTTGGTTTCGGAGGTTCCTAGAAGAATTTGACATTATTTGTCGAAAGTTGGCAATTTGAAAAACTTAAGAGTTCATAAGTTTGATCAAGAGTTGACTTTGATGTTATTGGACTACAATTGGTATTCCGAGACTTTGGATAGGTCTATATAGTTGAATTGAACTCGTGTGCAAAGTTTGAAAGTAATTCGAAGTGTTTAAGTGTGATTCAGACACTCTTTTGAAAGAATGAAGATTTAACTTAAGAGAAATTCTATTCGGTTTGATCCTCGATTCTTTGTTGTGATATTTTCGTGGGTGTTTTGAGGCTTTGGATAAGTTTACATGATGTATTTGTACTTGTTGGTATGATTGGATAGGGTCTCGAGAGGCTCGGGTGTATTTTGGATCATTGGTTGAGAAACTAGTTATGTTAAAGATTTAAAGTTTGACCATAATCAATATCGGGTCAAGATGGACTCTTTTAGGTGTTTTGAGTGCGCGAACAGGTTCGTAGCGTATTTTATGATTGGAGTGCATATATGATTTTAAAGTTTGAAGTGCATAATCAAAACGAAGATTTTCATATTGCTGTTTTTGTTTTCTTGTGTAAGTAATTACGAAAATGCTAGTTATATCCCTGAAATTTTCAGATTGCTTTTAAAACTTCAAAAAATCATATCTCCCTCATTTGAAGGCTAAATTGGGTGATTCATGAGGCTATCTTGGATGTAATCTCGCAAGGATCATGGTTGGCTTATCAAACGTGAGTTTCGCAATTATCTAGACCTGATTCGAGCTGTGACAACTGCTATTTTTTTTTCTTGTAACGGAATTTAGTTACCTTTTCTCACAAGGTTTTGGAGCTCGGTTTTGGGTGATTTTGGAGAGAATTTTTATTAGTTGGATTGGGGTAGGTATTTTTGACTCGGATTTGTTATTATTTTATGATTTCAACCTCGATTTTAGTGTTTGATTAATGATTTGAATTGGAGAAATTGGGGATTTGAGTAAAAACTTTCTAAAATATAAATTAATGGTTTGAAGGCCGATTTGAGGTCGGAATTTAATGATTTTGGTATGGAAGGACTCGTATCGAATGGATATTCGGAATTTATAAGTTTTGTCGGGTTCCGAGGTGCGGACCCGATGTTGACCTTTTGGGTTGACTTTTTGATTTTTATTAAAGATCGAAACTTTATTATCCATAATTATTTTATGGCTTTTATTTATGATATTAAGTTATTTTGGCTAGATTCAGCTGTCCGGAGGTTGTTTCACATGGGAAGGGCTTCTTAGATCATTGATTTAGCTTCTTTGAGGTAAGTATTTTGCCTAACTTTGTGTAGGGGAAATTATCCCTTAGGATTTGGGTTTAATTGTACTATTTGAATTATGTGAAAGACGTGTATATGGGACAACGAGTGTGTGCACAGGCTTATATGTGAACAGTTGACCAGTTTAGACTCTTAGGTCACTTAGCATTTAATTGAAGTTGCTATTATTTATCCTATCTTTGCGTTGTCAAGTTTATTCTTACATGCCTTAGCTAAAGATGTTATTACATGTTCTATTTTTTATTTGTGCAGGTTACTCTTATATGAATTTATTGGTAGTTGTTATTACATGTTATTTCACCCATTGTTGAGTTATTCTCATGCATTTATTTGTAGTTGCTAGTTTGTGCTATCTCTTTCCTTATCGAGCCTAAGTTATGCATTTGATTTGAAGTTGCTATTTCATGAAACTACCTTCATTGTTGAGTTATTGAAGTTGTAGTTGTTGAAAGCTATTAACACTAGGGGTGTCCAAAACTGAACCGTTAACCAAACCGAAACGAACCGATGGCTTATTGGCTTATTAGTATCGGGTTATCGGGGTAATGGATGGTGAACGGATTGAGATTTATAATTAACGGCTTAACAGTTTGGGGGCGGATTACTCAATTTTCTTATCGGATAAACCGTTAACCCTTTAAGAATCATTTAAATTTCTTGTATACATGTGTCACATCAGCCTAGTGTCTTGTTGTGCATTTGTGGAGGGTATTTCTCGCTATACTATTTCTCTCTTATTCTTAATTCTTATTAAATAAAGTTTTACAGCATATTGTGAAAAGTAATTAAATTATTTTCTATGTTACAAGATTTAATCTCATTAAAAAATACCTTTGAAAAACAAGTGAGGTTTATATAATTGCAATTCAAAGCATAATGATGAATCTTGCATATGTTTTACCCACCAAAGGATATGCATTATGATCTGAAACGAGACTTCCACTCTTTATTGTTAGCCTCTTTTGATGCTGCAAAAATATTTTATTTCTAACAATGTATGGTACAATGTTTAGCTTTAGATATGTCCAAATTTCAAACAATACAATTAAAAAATATGAAATAAGATGGTCTGGCAAAATGATTATCCCATTGAAGTCAAAAACATGTACTTTTAAATAAGAATGATGTCCTACGATACAGATATGAGGATGACTTTCATACTAGAAGCTATTATTTTAATTTCACCGGTTGAAGTTGGACTACATGTAATTTTAATTTTTATTATCACTTAGTCTTAGATTTAACCGATACACCGTCCGATAACCGTCCGATAATTGCTAATCGGATACCGAACCGCCCGCTATCTTATTGGTTGGCTAACAGATTAGTACATTTAAAAATCGATAACCGATAAGCCAAATCGTTAAGCGTATTATCCTCCCGATAAATACCCCTAATTAACAGTTGTGGTTGAAATTATTGGTTGTTGGAATATCTTACCTTATTGGGTTGTTTCTCATTCATTTTGTTATTATTGAGATTCTTGTACACATTGTGCTTGAGCCGTGGCCTATGTGTTATGGTAACCTTGTTAATGTTGATTTGATAATGTTGTGGCGTATGGGCACGTGTGGTGCGAGTTGATTATTGTGTTGTGATATTGATGCGCATGCGATAGTATAAGGATAAAGGTTAATATGCATGCGGTGGCATAAGGTGAGATTTATGTGCGTGTTGCTAGTAAGAGAATTACCTGAAGCCACGCGGCGATATAGGGGGGGGCTAAAGTGCGTGTAACTATTTCGGAAAAAATATTTTCAAAAATATCTAAATGTAAGGCTCACGTAGCGGTATAAGAAAAAGTTGTGATTTTGAATTATGAAATGTGGATATGCGGCGTGGTACTTCGGTGTGATTTGTTGTATATTATATATTTGAAGGGCTTGTTGATTTGAACGGTTATTATTTTTCCTTAAATCATCTCACTTGTATTTTGATTGTATTTGGTTATTTATTGTTATTTTTGTATGGGAACGATTGTGACTTCTTATGTAAGTCATGTATTTTACGTGATTTGTTGTATTTCTTTAATGTGCCAACCAATGCCTCCGTGTTACTTGGTGAATTGAGTTTTAAGATGAATTTACTTGCGTGGAGTCATTCTCTCATATTCTGTTGAGTTGTCGGTAACATAATAGTTTTAAATAAAAGAATATTAACACGCTTTATTTTGTGTGACTCTCAAGATAGAACTCGTTATCTCACTCGGTGCTTTGCTATTTTTAAATAATTATCATATTTTACTTTAATTGGGTTCTCAAATTAAATTCATTACCCTATTTGATGTTTTACGTTACATGAAATACTTATCACGCCTTACTCTAACAAATTCTATATTTAATTCGTTAACTTGTCTGATATTTTTCTTAATTTAAAAATGCATTTTTACTTTACCTTATTGATTTCTAAACTAAACTCATTTGATACTATGTTTTATATAAATTGTACTTTACTTTATTTGTTTTCTAAATTAAACTCATTATCTCATTTGACGCCTTACTTTATTCAAGATTATTATTATGCCTTATTGTATTTAAATAAACCTCTCAAATATTTTATTTGGCATTCGACACAGATACAATGTACATGATAGCACGTGGACTTTGCCGTGCGGAGGTGATTGATTCTGTGGGCACGAGGTGTCATGCGTGTAAGATTCAAAATTGTAGCTTAAGATTTATGGTTACGAGGTGTGGTGCCTCAGGGTAATTCTTGTTGTAAGTCATGCGTTGGGAAAGATTTGATTACTTGAGTTGTCATCTGTTTTCCTAATTTGAGTTCATTCATATTTCATCTGTGTTCTGATTATGTTGCTGCTTTATTACCCGTTTACTTCTTGTTGCCAATTGTGTTTCTATTATTCCTTTGTTGGTTTTATATTAATAATCTTTACGCTGTAAGCCTTACATTAATGTTCTTTCCATTGCTAGCTTTATGTTAATTCTTGCACAAGTTTTATGTTTAGTGAGTGTCTCGACTTACCTCATCACTACTCTACTGAAGTTAGTCATGATACTTACTGGGTACCCCAATGGTGTACTCATGCTATGCTTCTGCACATTTTTGTGCAGATCCAGGTACTTCTGATTGTGTTGGTTCTTGAGAGTTGTGTCTGTGTGGCTGGAGACTTCAAGGTATACCTGCTTGACATTCGTAGGCCTCGGAGTCACCTTCGGATATTATCCTTAATGCTATTTATCTTCATTTGAGAGCATTATTGTATTTAGAAATTCTCGTGTATGTCGGTAGATCTTATGACTCTGTACAACCGGTTCTGGGGATTATAGAACATTTGTTCAGTTTTAGTTACGTTATTCCATTTATCAGTTTAAGTTTTATACAGTTAAGATGGTTATCTCTATTAGATCTCCTCATCTGTTAGGCTTACCTAGTCTTAGAGACTAGGTACCATCACGATTCCTAAGGTGAGATTTTGGGCCGTGACAAATATGAACCTCGAATTTTTAATGCCAGGCTTGCATTTGCGATGTTAGGCATGGGATGCAAGAATCGCATTTGCAAAGTCAGTGTCGCTTTTGCGAGCCATGGGGAAATCGCTTTTTCGATGGTTGTGTCACATTTTCGACACTGAGTAGTGGCAAGGCAGCTTCGCAAATATGAAGCTTTGTCCTCATTTGCGAGGAAGGGGACCTTTGTAAATGCGAAGGTTGTGTCGCATTTGCTACATCAGAGGCACTCAAACACTATTCTCTTCTGCGAACAGTGGTCGCAAATGCTGAAGCGCAGGTGCGCTACTTTGTCCGCAAATGTGGAAATACCTGAGCAGATTTTATATATATCGAGGGTTGGTTATTTCATCATATTTTGGGATCTAGATCTTGGTTTTGGGCGATTTTGGAGAGGATTTTCACCACATGGATTGGGGTAAGTATTTTTGACTTGGTTTTGATTATATTAAATGATTCTATCTTTGATTTTGGCATTTGATTGATGATTTATTGCAGCCAAATACACAACTATCCTAATTATCTAAACAAGGATTAAACCCAAAAGTAGTGATGCTAAATAATTAACTTAAAAGAAAATAAAAATGAACTTTTAACAAAGGAAGAACAGATTTTTATGTTATCAATGTAAATAAAATGATCTAGAGTTATGGCTATCTAACATTACTATTGTATTCTTCAACTGAATTGACTAACTAATTTATCTAGTTTATTGGTTGATAGGGTTAATATTACTCGTAAGAATCTGTCGAGTTCTTACTCGCCTATCCAAATTAACTTACTACCTATATGTCTATGAAATTAAGACTAACAATGTCACGCCCCAACCTCGGGAAGCGCGACCAGCGCTCAACCGAGTGAACCCGGACGAGCAAGCCTGTTAGATACTTTCTACCCAATTCACCCATGATCAAGAAAAGACGTGATTTCATTAATTATACAGTAGGAAGCTCATTCATAAAATCCTAAATCATTTCGTTAGCTATTTCACCTTTAAGTCTCAAAATATACAGATTCTTATAGTCTGAGTGGAACAAGTGATCAAACACAACATATACTTGTTTAACATTCCCAACACCCATATACAACCCACATAGTATCTACGGAGCCTCTAAAGATACAAAAGATAGTAAAGATGGTACCGACAACAAGGTCCCGACTATACCTCAAAAATGACCACAATATAAGCAAAAGGTATAATACATGACCCCGGAATGAAATGGGGCTCACCGAGTCCGCTGAGAAGAGGATGCAACACTATCTGTGATCAACACTGTCTGTTATGTAACCACCTGCATCCATTTAAAGATACAACGCCCCCGACAAAAGGGATGTTAGTACCGTCGAATAGCACTAGTATGTAAAGCTAAACACCAACTCAATAGAACGAATAACAATACAAGAGGAACAATCAAGAATTCAATAAGGGCTTCAAATAATATTAGAACAAGAAGTTAAGGATCATATGCGTTTTCAAGTCAATTTCCATATTATTAGGTTGGGTAATCTTTAGAACCGATATTTCACAATTCACAATACCTCCGTATTCTTACACGGAGTCCGATCTCGACCCGATAGGCTAGGTCATCTCATTTGAGACATTACCACAATTTCGTTATAATTTCCAGCACAGTACCACCATGTGTGCGGCATGGCGTCCGATCACGGCCTGATCGGCTAGGCCATCTCATTTGAGATATCAACCCTTTTCACAATTTTATCCACAATACTACCGAGCTCTTACCCAGAGTTCGATCTCAACCCGATCGGCTAGGCTATCTCATTTGAGACATTACCTTTTTCAGTCAATCATCTCACATCGTACTTCTTTCGTATACTTTCAATTCATTGGCACTAGTGATTACAATTACAAAGTCATTCTTGTCACTTGGCCGTAATTCATAGTTCCAGACCCCTTTTTCATATTAAATATCATTATCATTATAAACAATAATAAGGCTTCCCATTCAAGAGATTAAATTCACATATGAGCAATTTGGGAGTCTTAGGCACATAGAGGCTTTTCATACAATTTGGCATAACAACCTTAATTTCGATTTTGACATGAAGTCTTAACATTTCTAACACATATTCTACATTTTTGAACACATACTCAAATAACAAGATAACATGATGAAGCATTTAGAATAAATATTGAACTTACATCCTTCAACACAAATACATTAGAAATTTCCAATTTTATAATGATCAAGGGCTTACTCTAATTACATGAACACCGTGGGGTTCGATTCTAAGAAGAAGGGGGTTTAGCCAACATACCTCAATTGAGCGTCTTAAAACTCTAAGATGTTCCGAAATATTAGCAACTTCTATCTATTTCAGCAATATAACAAAATTGGACCAAAATTAGGAAGATGAACATGGTTTTAGCTCATTTGAGCATATCATCCGACACTAGGTGTGCATAACGTTTTAAGGCCCTTTTTTGTGGAAGATTCCATCATTCCCCAACCCATTGTCTATCATTTTTAGCTCACCATATTCCCACATACTTCAAGGAAACACGCATGCAAGGTAAGCACTTCCATCCACATGAATTACCTTACTAATGGCCCATTCTAGTTACATTTGAAATTAAGAGTCTGGGTGATAGAATTTTACCTCTTAGGAAGAAGACCCAGGTGCCTCTCTTGATAATCTTCAAGGTTTTAAGTGAGAATTGAAGAGCAACTTGATGAAGATCACTTCCTCCATCTAGGACCCTCTCACTCACTCTAAAATGTCAGGAAATATGATCAAAATGGTCCAAGGTAGGTGTTTTAACGGAATAGGGTCGGGTTTAAAAACCCTAAAATTGAAGCTCCGGAACAGGTTTTGCTATCGCATATGCGACCGCATAGTGGTTATGCGGTCCGCAAAAATGGGTGCTAGAACTGGAAAGAAACTGATCTGGTTTGCAGTCACTATGCGGCCCGCAGATCGGTTCTGCGGTTGCATAGTGCACCGCAGAACCTCCCTCCAAAAAGTCTAAGGATGATTATGTGACCAAAGTATGGCCCGCGAAACGGTTATACAGTCGCATAATGGCCGCAAAATTGACATAAAAAATGCCCCACTTTGCGACCAGTCTGCGACCCGTAGAAATGCGTACTTCTACCCAATATTTTCCTTCAACTCCTAACGCACTGTTTAATCTAAAAAGTCCGAACCCCGGCGAGCTTGCGAGCCGCGAGGAATTTCTACTATTATTAACCTCTACGCCTACTTTGGCATCATGGAATCCGGGTTTTTAGGAAAACTTTTACGAGGCCTTACAAACAAGAACATATTTATAATTCCTGTATTTCAACCAAGCAAGGCAATTAGGTATATCTCTATCCTAATCGCGAATCCATTCCCCGAGGCTCAGGTTCAAGAACTTGCTTTATTCAATCCTATATACAATCTAGAATTCCAAACTTCGAGTTCAACTTTAGATTCGTAGATAATATTTAATTGGTGATCAAGAAATCAAATAATTAAGCACAAGATTAAATAAATAAATTAATATGATAAACTAAGAAATCAAAATTAATATTCGAATAATAATAGTCATGAAAGAACCACATCCCTAGAACGTGAAGTTTTGCTCCACATAGATATGGTATTCAAACAACAAATCATAAAAAGAAACATAAACATTACTAAGTTTGGCAGAAGAAAAGATAAAATCCAGGCTCCACGACGGCTCTGTACTTTTCCTTCGTCAAAATTTCTCTAAAAACGTCCAATCCCCTTTTTAGACATGTTTAGGAAGTATTTATAGCTAGGGTAGAAGTCTCTAAGTTCAAAATTGAGTAGAAAATAACTTATTCGCAGACTGGGGGACCAGGCTTTTGAGCTCGTGAGGCCTGGTCTATAGCACGGTTGACCAGGCTGGCCTGGGGTGAGGTACCCTTGCCTTGCTCTGATTTTCTCCTTTTCGTGCTCTTTTCTTGTGTCTTCAACATCGTTTTGTGCAACTTTCAATCCTTTATGCATTCCAATGATCCTACACATAAAGATAACTCAATTAAGCTCAAACATCGCACAATTAATCATTAAAACACTCAAATGTAAGGTAAGCAATACACCAAAAATATACACTTATAGCCAAACATCACTACCCCACACTTAAAATCTACTCGTCCTCGAGTCAACCAACAATTTGTATTATCTTTGAGCACTTTAGTTTTAGACAATTGAGGCACACTACACCAATGACTACAACTGATAGTAACAATTAAGCTAAAGCATATGCATTCACATACACTTCCCTTTACTTATGCCAAACTTCAAAAATATTTAAAACAAAGACAACATGATCACAATAATCCTAGCCTAAAAGACCGACTTAAAATCACAATGCACTCATGACTTGAACACCCAACATCATAGAGAAGTCTAATAATGTTACCTATTCATCGTGAAACCATGTGCCCTCACAAGAAAATAAAGAGAGCAAGTTGAATCCACACATTCAAATCAAATGCTCAAATATATTTTAAGGACTCACATATATCAAAGAAATCGCTCACTCTCACAAAGAAGTCACATGCATGCAATTGGTACCATAGGCTTACCCATAATGTAAATCTCAACTAATGTAGGCTCGCTCAATATAAAGTAAATTAGGACTTTTTCACGGTTGTAATATGGGCTAAGGGACGAGTAGGATATATTTTAGGAATAGTGGCTCACTGTCACGACCCAAAACCCACTATAGGCCGTGATGGCGCCCAACGTCGCCGTTAGGCAAGCTAACCGTGAACTATCACGTTAATTGTTCATTTTATTACTTTCGAATCATAAATTTTATTAAGTAAAGATATTTACGCATTTAAAATCATGGGTACATACATAATTAGTAAGGAATAAAAATAAAAGGTGATAATAATATGCAAATCCGTAAACATCAATTAGAATATTCCAAAACCCAGTGTCACAAGTGCATGAGCATTTACTAAGGAGTACAATAATAATACAACATCTGTCTGGAATGTACATTAGATAGGATAAAGTCAATAATACGATGGAGACTCCGTGGGCTACGATACGTATCATGGAATGCAACTCACCATAAAGTCTCCTTAGCAGTTGTACCTACGCGCCAAGATGGCCACCAAATGAACCTGTCAGATCCTGCACATTTAGTGCAGAAGTGTAGCATGAGTAGATAAATCAACGCTTACCCAGTAAGTATCTAGCCTAACCCGGAGAAGTAGTGACGAGGGGTCGACATTGAAACCTACTAATGGTCCAATAAATCAGCATGATAAATCATAAACAGATATGAAGCACAACAGTAATAATGGGGTACAACGGTAACTAACATAATCCTCCAATATTTCTTTTGATGATATCAATCTCTCAAATCTCCTACACTATCTCAACAGATCAGAAATATCAAATGAAATATCAAACGAATAAGGAATACCATATAAATGCCAGGCCTCAATAAAAGGGGAGTCTCATGAATATACGAACTGCTAGCGGTATCACGCAAGATTATGCCGTGGTCGTACGACCCGATCCAGAATGATGTGTACACTGCCGAGGGTCGACCGGCGTGAACCAGAGATGCATCTCAATATACTGCCAAGGCATTCGGCCTAATCCACAGGAAAGGAAGAAACTTATTGAATTACGAGTCACGTGCTTACAACATAGGTACAAGAGAATAAAGTAAACATGATTTTTACCATTTATCAAATATCTCGCCAAACAACTGATAATCGGCTTAATGTATGCATATTTTGATATATACCGCCTCATATTTTGCTCATATCTCGACGATTTGAGATATTTAATATGATTATTTGTGCTAAAGTTTGGTATTTCTATGTGTAGGGATCTTTCAGATGCAATTTGGGATGAAAGGACGCAAATTGGAGCGAAATCGGGACAACAAAGCAAAAAGTGAAATTTGAGGGCCACAACCAGCGTGGGGCGCTGGCTGTGGCGCAATTTACAGCAGCTAGAATATTTGAGCGCCAGGTCCAGCACCCCACACTGCCTTGGACGCTCAAAAATGTGAACATGTCCTATTTCGACCGGGACTCGGTTATTTCGAACCCAAGATGCCCCAACTCATATAAAAGCCAACCTAAACCTATTTAAAAGGAGGAGGACGTTTTGAGAGAAAAAACGCAAGCACAGAGCCGCCGTGGAGGTCGGAATTCATCAAGTTCCATCTTTCTCCCACCAAACTTAGTAATTTTTATATTTATTTGTATGATATTTTGTTTGGCTACCATGTCTATGTGGAGCTAAACTTCACGTTCTAGGGTTGTGGTTCTTTCATGACTATTGTTCTTCGGATATTGATTTTGCCTTCTTGATTTATCATATTAGTTTATTTATTCAATCTTGTGCTTAATTATTTAATTTCTTGATCACTAATTGAATACTATCTACGAATCTAGAATTGAACTCGAAAGTGGGAATTCTATATTGCATATAGGATTGAGTCGAGCAAGTTCTTGAACTCGGGCATCGGGGAACAGATTCATGGTTAGAATAGACATATACCTAATTTCCTTGCTTGGTTGATTTACAGGAATTATAAATGCGTTCTTATTGATTCTAACTCCATAGACATATAGG
>AWOL01S0017141.1:14819-58824 GCA_000715115.1 Nicotiana otophora
TATTCGGACTGCTAGTTGTATCACGTAAGATTATGCCAAGGTCGTACGACCCGATCCATAGTGGTGTGTACAATGCTGAGGGTCGACTGACGCGAATCAATATACTTCCGAGGCGTTCGGCCTGATCCACAGGAGAGGAGGAAACTTATCGAATTATAAGCCACGTGCTTACAACGCAGGTACATGAGCATAAAGTAAACATGACTTTTACCGTTTATCAAATATCTCGCCAAACAACTCAAGGTGATAAAGCTCAGCCTAATATATTCCCAAATTAATTTCAATTATAAATTCACTTAATTAAGCTAGCAAAATGAGTTCAAATAATTCAAATATTACATGATAAAGTCTTAAGTCTACCCGGGCATAAACATGCTTTTAGCTACGTACAGACTCTCGTCGTCTCGTGCGTAAGTAGCACCCACAACTAGTAGCACATAACAATTTTAATATCTACGGGGTAGTTTCCCTCTCACAAAGTTAGGTTCGACATCCGACTTTTAGTCACTATATTACTTGACGACCGCGTATACTTGCGTGTGCGTTTGGCCACAACAACAACTCAAGGTGATAAAGTTCAGCCTAATATATTCCCAAATCAATTTCAATTATAAATTCACTTAATTAAGCTAGCAAAATGAGTTCAAATAATTCAAATATTACATGATAAAATCCTAAGTCTACCCGGACATAAACATGCTTTTAGCTACGTACGGAGTCTCGTCTCCTCGTGCATACGTAGCACCCACAACTAGTAGCACATAACAATTATAATATCTACGGGGTAGTTTCCCCCTCACAAAGTTAGACAGGAGACTTACCTCGCTCCGAAGTTCCAATAACCGGCTCCAATGCCTCTCTAACTCCTCAATTCAAAGCCAAACGATCCGAAACTAGTCAAACAACACGCAAACCAATAAAAGTATACTCCAACACTCATAATTAATTAATTTATAACAATTCCCAACTTCGCTCGAAAAGTCAACAACGTCAACCCTCGGGCCCATGTGCCCGGATTCTGAAAATTCTTGAAGATAATCATTACCCATAACACCACACACTCAAATATATAATTTATTCCCAATTCCATGTCCAATTTCGTGGTCAAAATTCAAAAATACCAAATTCTACGTTTTCTACCAAAATCCCACAATTTCCATAACTTTTCATGCTTTAAATCTACATATAATGCATTTATTTAACTCACAATGTGTAGAAATCTCTTACCTCAAGATTGATGATGTAAATGGCTCCTCCAAATCGCCCAAACATCGCCCAAGCAAGAGAGAAATGAGTTGAAAATGAGAAAATCCCGACCCTGCAAACTTATAATATGCCCAAGCGCCCTTCTTCGCGAATACGACAAGTCTCTCGCATTCATGAAGCACAACCAACTTCTGCTCCCAATCCTTCTTTGCGATCGCGAAGACAGGCTCGCGAATGCGATGCTTTGCCAAGATTGACCATCGCGAATGCGACATCATCATCGCAAATGCGTAGGCCAAGACTCCCAGGCCTAGTTTTTCTTACGCGAACACGACCAGGCCATCGCGAACGCGGAGTACCCTTGCCCAAACCTTCGCGAACATGACTGCCTTATCCCGAATGAGTTGAACAAAAGGCCTCCAGCTCAAATCCTTCTTCACGAACGCGTTTATCCCTCCGTGTTTGCGAAGAACAAAACCAACACTAGAAAACCAGCAACAGGAAATCATCCAAACTTGGTCCGAAACCATCCCGATACACACCCGAGGCTCACGGGACCCTGTCCAATCGCACTAACCAGTCCCAAGACATGACACACACCTGCTCGAGGCCTCAAATCACACCAAACAATATCCAAACTACGAATCGACAATCAAAATCCTTTTTTCAACTTTCAAACTTTGCCAAATGCATCCGAATTACACTTAAACATTCCGAAATGACGCCAAACTTTATGTGCAAGTCACAAATCAAGATATGAATCTTTTCCAAGAATCGGGACCCCAAAAGGACATCGATAACACCAATGTCCACTTTAAACCAAACTTAGAAAATTCTAAGACCTTCAAAATGCCAACTTTCCACAATAAGGGCCGAAATGCTCCCGGACCACCCGATACTCAACCCGAACATACGCCTAAGTTCGAAATCATCATACAAACCTATTGCAACATTCAAATCCTAATTCCAAGGTCATTTGCTCACAAGTCAAACCTTGGTTAACCTTTTCAACTTTAAGCTTCTGAATTGAGAATTGTCCATCTAAATCAACACCAAAGTTCCCGAAATTGAATTCCGACTACGCGTACAAGTTATAAAGCATGAAGTGAAGCTACTCAAGGCCTCAAACTGCCAAAGGACGTGCTAGAGCTCAAAATGACCGGTCGGGTCGTTACATTCTCCTCACTTAAACATACGTTCGTCCTCGAATGTGCCAAGAACCATTTCGGAGTTTCTCAAAATCGCTATTTAACACCTCGTGCACCTACCCATTCCATCACAAACCATGCGAGCACATTAGCTCGAGTCCGATTGAAGATCCTTCATGCTACCTTAGCCCACAAGCCTTAGCTCCAATTTCCAATATTCGGAATTCTCTACGAGACCTGGTTCTAACATACGAACACCGTATCAATCTCAACATGTTGAACCCAAAACATGATCATTCACCTATGTTGTAATTACACATTGCACCGTATGACTCGTATGCCCAATATAACATCCTCCAACCACAATAGCTGCAAATTCATAAATCCAATGCCCTTAGTATATGGCATAATACATATAGGTCCGGTTTCGACCCTCGCAATACTGCAATGATGAAAGAGATGTGTAGAAACTCGTTTCCACCTGCCAAATAAATAATTCATGTAATTCCTCCGCTCAACAAGAACGATTGCCTCATTCTGAACTGAATAGTAACATTTTCCCTCTAATATACCTTATATAAATCCGATTGCACTGATATCAGTCCTGACAACCTCGTCTAACCCAGTACAAGCTGCTCGACCGATAAGGCACATCAAAAACCACCTAAAATATCATACGACGACATCAATGCGTCAATAAGCCACAACTCGAATATGACCAACTAAGGAAGCTAAACTCGGATAAAGAACTATCCAGCCTGCGTAACGAATAAAATGGCCAAACAGATGCTATGAACCTACCTAAGAGATGAGAAACAAGGCATACAAAATAAGTATAAGGAACTGTACTTAACATCTCACTATTGCGGTGTGCAACCCAATCAACACATGATACCGTTGTGGCGTGCAACTCGATCTAAACATCGCTCGTGGTGGAGTGCCACCTGGTCAACACATAACAATCAATAAGGAAATACCTGTCAAACCATAATGCTCATACCCACGAAATGCCCGAATATAGACCACCAGCACGCCAAGTGCTTAAATACAACCCTGGGGAGACGGATAGTGCTATGCGCCATAAAAACTCAAGCACGACTAAGGTGCAATAAACGACCTGCATCTCGAGAGCCATCTTGCTCATATAACACTACAAGCCACACAGGATCGCAACACATGCGATTAATCAAGCCGTCTCATAACCCACATGGCATAATAGAGTATTACATAGAATAGCTAATGACAGGAATAACATCCAACGCTGAAAGACTCCTCCATAAGCAATGCTATGCTGAATGAACACATCCGACCTAATGTAGAGCACACATTCACATTATACCTACCAACAGACCTCAAGCCGATTCAGATCATCCCATACTAGGCCAATAACCTTTTAAGGATCCACAATGACCCTATTCATGATACACACGAGCAGCCCTCCAATCCAGAACAAACTCCCACAGTCCACAACCAAAGGAATAGAGCGTAAACTCTCCCATTAGCGATAGTGCCAGAATCTCCACACTTGGTTTCAATCTATAACAATCAAGTGACTAATATGTCACACTTATATGATCTTCCCGTGGGATATACTCCCACAATCTTCCGCACCAGGTAGCAAAGTCTGCACATCCATACCACCAATCATACTAATTCTGTAATGCAAATCAAGAATCCGCAAATCAATACACAATGCCTCTTACACAGGACACTGTTCTCAGGCAACACTAAGATAGCGCCAACATACCCTAAACATCTGAAATCTTCCCCCGCTCCTTCGAGATGTGACATTCTTATCAGCACTGAACCACAACCTTGATCCTCAACTTCCAATTTCCATAGCACTCACTGTACCTATCATGCCGTTATGCGAGAGTATAAGAGTTTTAGCTTAACCTCTAAACCACCAGTAGAATAAAAACTTCATCGAATAGAACCCTTTCACTCCACTTATTTCAGAAGAATAATTGCAACACGTGACCGAATTCCCATAACCACAGAAAATGCAGACCTCTAATCGTGGTCTAAATCGCCATAACGCTTCTGGGATTCATTTACACATAACAAGGCCATCATAATAAAATACGTCCAATCAATCAACTTGTGGTGGCTATTAAGCTCGCACGTATAAACATGAATCACATGTATAGCTTAACACACCAAAGAGACTGATCATTTCCATAACCATGCTGATTCAAACCATAACGAACTGACTCGACTTCTTACAATATACTCTTGAATTGCCTTTGAAATAATAGTTATATTCAAACACATAACTAACCTCAAATAACACTCATCCCGAGTGACCCCAAATCACGAGACCACATCACTTCAACACCCATTAGCCATCTTATACCCTCCTCATGCACTCAATAGTATCTCCAACTGGTACACCCGTTCTGAAAGATCTTCTACGAATATGAAGCTGTTTCCTTCCATCTTTCTAACATCACACCGAAGACCCCCGGTGCTAACATAGAAACACTCCAAGTCCTTTTCATAATCCACTGCAAAAACTCAATCCTTAACCACACAACGGACCCCAAATCCTTAGACACCGCACTTTAGTTCTTGAACCCACTAGAACCACTGTCGAGAGTCACCCACTCTGACCTGGTCCCGAATATTACCAAACTCTAATGCTCTGTTAGCACATGAACACTCCCAAGAAGAAACCAGATGAATTTGTTTCCTTGTATATCACATCCACAAGAAGCATAAACTCTGCGTCATCCCAAAACCTGCACATGAATCGATAAGGCAAAATGTAGCACACATTCCTCAAGTCCTTTGCCTGAATTACCCCTGATGTTTCCTTTTCTTATTCATAATTAATCCAAAAATGCACTGATAACCAGAAACCGCACAGCCACACAACCACACAACCACATGACCTAATCGTAGACGGTGGGCTCACCCACTTTGTTTTAAGCTACAATCACATAAATCTAGAACTCAAAATGACTCCTTCTTCTCAATTACCATGAACTCGCACCGTTAACCCGCCAAATTTCTCGTAATCTCTTGTTAAACTTTTCATAAACATTATGAATTATCAGCCACAATCGTACATTCAACCTCCTGACAGTCATACCATCTTCTTTAAGTGATCCAAGCTCACATCGTAGTACATGTCTCCCGCTAGAGAGAAAGTAGAACTCTTCGTAGGAACTTCATCAAAAATCACGCAATCACTCACCTGCTTAAAGGAGGTAGCCTACCTGTATAATTCTATATCGACATCTTCCAATGACATTGCCTTGGTTACAACTACCACGAAATCCGTAAACCCTCCTGAGCCCATGCTCGTCCACCAGCTGTAAGAGTCCGTTCATTCCCCATTAACATCAACTAAAGGTCCAACTATATGTTCCAAAACTCGAAGTCATGTTACATCCCAAAACGATAATCAAGCTTTCATACCTCTCTTCATTCCAAGAAAACTCCTTTTAGTCATATTAAAACTCCCTCAGTACAGTAGCCACCATCCCAAATGAAGTTCATAGACTTATTCATTCTCCATAATGATCCCCAAATCGCTCTAAAGTTTCTCAAAACATATGGCTATGCTACCACAGAATCCATACGCTACTCTACCACTCCCACTTCGATGAAACCATCTCCTTAGGAAACTACTCGGACTCTGCTGTTCATACTTAACCTGTTAGTAATTCAACCACCGCGAGACACCTCCCACCATGTACTTCCTCCTCCTTCGCTGCCAAAATGCTGCCTCAAATTATAATCCATCTTTGTAGCACCCAAACGGATAAACTGCCACCAACTCTGAGACTTCATAAAGATCATATCTCTCGAGCCATCAATACTAGAAAGATCGATTCGGCTATGAAGCCACAACACATCGCCGTCTCTGATAACCACTGCTTAGGCACCATTCCACAACATCCTGCCTCAAAGACAAATCAAAGGAGACCATTACACCGATGAGCCTTAATGCGTTCCAACAAGGACGACGACATCAATTCACAAATGAGAATGCCACCAGCTTTGAAAATATCAAGCCTCGCTACCCCATTAACCAAGGCCTGATCATCCATAGTCCTATTGCCTTTCCTCCGCTAGAAGTAAATGTCGCACCTCTAAACCATGAACCGAGAAATCCTCTTTTCGAGTCATTCACTGCTACGGCACATAAATAAGAACCCTACCATTTACACCAACACTGCGCGATAACAACACATGAACATCATAATACACTATGCATAGCCACGAAACCATACGCAACTATAACATTATGCTAAAATGATAGAACACCCTTCCACAAGGCGACTATAATCACTTACCCGAACACGCAGAAAGAAACATCTTGCAACATATCTGCAGTACTACTACAACTATTCGAAGCCCAATTGATAATAAGCGCTCAACATCGTATAGGAATGGGTAGGAAGTAATTGAAGGCATAATCTCCAATTGAATCAAATCGCACGACGAGGAATCAAGAAGGGAAGTGCTCCTAACAGCCTTGTAGCCTCTCGAAGATGAGTACACACATCTCCGTACCAATCCACAAGACTCTACTAGACTTTCTCATGATTGGTGAGACCTAAATTAACCTAGAGCTCTGATACCAAGCTGTCACGACCCAAAACCTGCCATAGGCTGTGATGGCTCCTAACGTCATCGTTAGGGAAGCCAACGGTAAACTATCACGTTGACTGTCCATTTTATTACTTTCGAAATCATAAATTTAATTAAGTAAAGACATTTAAGCATTTAAAATCATAGGTACATACATAATTAGTAAGGCATAAAAATAAAGGTGATAACAATATGCAAATCCGTAAACATCAACTAGAATATCCCAAAACCTGGTGTCACAAGCGCATGAGCATTTACTAAGGAGTACAATAGTAATACAACATCTGTCTGGAATGTACATTAGACAGGATAAAGTAAATAATACGATGGAGAGTCCGTGGGCTGCGATACGTAGCCTGGAATGCAGCTCACCATAAAATCTCCTCAGCAACTGCACCTACGCGCCAAGATGATCACCAAATGAACCTGTCAGATCCTGCACACTTAGTGTAGAAGTGTAGGATGAGTACGTAAATCAACACGTACCCAGTAAGTATCTCGCCTAACCTTAGAGAAGTAGTGACGAGGGGTCGACATCGACACATACTAGTGGTCCAATAAATTAGTATGATAAATCATAAATAGATATAAAGCACAATAGTAATAATGAGGTAAAATGATAATTAACATAATCCTCCAACATTTCATTTGACGATATAAATCTCTCAAATCTCCTATGCTTTCTCAACATATCAGAAATATCAGATGCAATCTCAAATGAATAGGGAGTACCATATAAATGCCAAGCCTCAATAAAAGGGGAATCTCATGAATATTCGGACTGCTAGTTGTATCACGTAAGATTATGCCAAGGTCGTACGACCCGATCCATAGTGGTGTGTACAATGCTGAGGGTCGACTGACGCGAATCAATATACTTCCGAGGCGTTCGGCCTGATCCACAGGAGAGGAGGAAACTTATCGAATTATAAGCCACGTGCTTACAACGCAGGTACATGAGCATAAAGTAAACATGACTTTTACCGTTTATCAAATATCTCGCCAAACAACTCAAGGTGATAAAGCTCAGCCTAATATATTCCCAAATTAATTTCAATTATAAATTCACTTAATTAAGCTAGCAAAATGAGTTCAAATAATTCAAATATTACATGATAAAGTCTTAAGTCTACCCGGGCATAAACATGCTTTTAGCTACGTACAGACTCTCGTCGTCTCGTGCGTAAGTAGCACCCACAACTAGTAGCACATAACAATTTTAATATCTACGGGGTAGTTTCCCTCTCACAAAGTTAGGTTCGACATCCGACTTTTAGTCACTATATTACTTGACGACCGCGTATACTTGCGTGTGCGTTTGGCCACAACAACAACTCAAGGTGATAAAGTTCAGCCTAATATATTCCCAAATCAATTTCAATTATAAATTCACTTAAATAAGCTAGCAAAATGAGTTCAAATAATTCAAATATTACATGATAAAATCCTAAGTCTACCCGGACATAAACATGCTTTTAGCTACGTACGGAGTCTCGTCTCCTCGTGCATACGTAGCACCCACAACTAGTAGCACATAACAATTATAATATCTACGGGGTAGTTTCCCCCTCACAAAGTTAGACAGGAGACTTACCTCGCTCCGAAGTTCTAATAACCAGCTCCAATGCCTCTCTAACTCCTCAATTCAAACCCAAACGATCTAAAACTAGTCAAACAACATGCAAACCATTAAAAATATACTCCAACACTTATAATTAATTAATTTATAACAATTCCCAACTCCGCTAGAAAAGTTAACAAAGTCAATCCTCGGGCTCACGTGCCCGGATTTCGAGAATTCGTGGAGATAATCATTATTCATAACACCACAAACTCAAATATATAATTTATTCCAATTTCGTGGTCAAAATTCAAAAATACTAAATTCTTGGATTTCTACCACAATCCCACAATTTCCATATCTTTTTATATTTTAAATCCACATATAATCCATGTATTTAACTCACAATGTGTAGAAATCTCTTACCTCAAGATTGATGATGAAAATGGCTCGTCCAAATCGCCCACAAATCTCCCAAGGAAGAGAGAAATGAGTTGAAAATGAGAAAATCTCGACCTTGCAAGCTTATAATCTGCCCTTCTTCGTGAACGCAGCAAGTCTCTCGCGTTCGTGAAGCACAACCAACTTCTGCTACCAAATCCTTCTTCGCGATCACAAAGACAGGCTCGTGAATGCGATGCCTTACCAGGCCTGACCATCATGAACATGACACCTTCCTTGCGAATGCGTAGGCCAAGACTCCCAGGCCTAGTTTCTCTTACGCGAACACGACCGGGCCATCGCGAACGCGGAGCACCACTTCCCAAACCTTTGCGAACGGGACTGCCTTATCGCGAATGCGTTGAACAAAAGGCCTCCAGCTCAAATCCTTCTTCACGAACGCGTCTCTCCCTCCACGTTAGCGAAGAACAAAACCAGCACCAACAAACCAGCTAGAGAAAATCATCTAAACTTGGTCTAAAACTATCCCGAAACACACCCGATGCCTCCGGGACCCCGTCCAATCACACCAACTAGTCCCAAGACATGAGACGAACATGTTCGAGGCTTCAAATCACAAAAAACAACAACATCCAAACTATGAATCGACAATCAAACCCCTTCTTTCAACTTTCAAACTTTCAAATTTTGCCGAACGCGTCCGAATTACACTTAAACAGTCTAGAATAACGCCAAAGTTTACGTGCAAGTCACAAATCAAGATACAAACCTATTCCAAGGCTCGGGACCCCAAATGGAAATCGATAACACCAATGTCCACTTAAAACCAAATTTACAAAAATTCTAAAATCTTCAAAATGCCAACTTTCCATAATAAGTGCCTAAATTCTCCCGGACCACCCGATACTCAACTCGAACATACGCCTAATTACGAAATTACCAGAAGAACGTATTGGAACCTTCAAATCCCAATTCTGAGGCCGTTTACTCAAACGTTAAACCTTGGTCATCTCTTCCAACTTAAAGCTTCCAAATTGAGAATTTGCCATACGAATCAACTTTTAACTTTCTGAAATCCAATTCCGACTATGCATACAAGTTATAAAATATGACATGAAGCTACTAAAGGCCTCAAATCGTCGAACGGTGAGCTAGAGTTCAAAATCACCGGTCGGGTCATTACACTCACCCTTCTAAGTACTATAACATATCACAAAATTATCTTTAAGTGCAAATTCCTCAATCCCAACTCAATTCCACAACCAAAATCACCCCTAACAATGTTCTCTCTTTATTTAAGCACCTCTTTAATGCTAACTCATACCCCACTAGCAAAGACAAGATATTTATTCATCGACAAGTGTTTTGTTCTTACTAATATACCACTAGACTGGTTGCCTAGTAGTGTTTTTTATTAAGATATTAAAAAAATAAGACAACATGTGTCTGGAGGTCTCACAAAATATAAGTGCGTAATAAATGAGAGTATATGGAACCTATTATCAAAGTCTTGTGTAAAACAATTGTTTGATAGTAAAAAAGGAACTAATAACCAAAAACATTGAAGCAATCCAATTGATTTCAACTTGCAACACCTCTTTAAAAGGACGGCTTCCTTTGCGTTTGAAATTGGGCAATCGCACTTGATGTCTTGGTCATCTTGAGAATTACGTGATATCTATAACTGGTATTTAAGCTTGACAATGCCTTCTTCTTACCAAATTTGCACGCAAAGCATTCTAGGATTTGTGTCCAGTTGAATGCAATAGAGACTTTGTTGCGACTTTGTCTCCTAAATACGTTATCATACATGGACAATCTGGTAATAGACCTATTATATATAGGTACCTTATGTGTAGTAGATGAACTATGTGCATGGGAGCTCCTCCGATTCTTACTGAAATAGCCCGCCCAAAGCTGTAAAAACCCATGGGCAACCATACCTAACTTGGGCAGTAGAGTATTCATGCGCGTATAACTGGCCCTTGTAGCTTGAAGAACTATGTAATTTTTACCTTGTATGATCCTCAAGAAATAGTAGATGCAAAGGGATTTGCATTCCATAGTGTAACTTTTCCCGTTTCCTCCACACTGGACATGGATATGGATCATGAAGTATATGTTTGTGAGCAGCCTTCTCTTTGCATTTTTGAGAGAAAAATTGGGCTCACCTATATACTGATTACACCTATAGGGATTGAGTATCAAAGATACTAATACCACCCTAATAGGTTGTCACAACCCAAAATCCTAACCTGTCGTGAAGGCATCTAACATGGTACTAGGTAAGCCGATGTCTCACAAATATTTCAAAAACTTTGAACAAAAATGAATTTAAAGCAGTTTTAATAGTAAAAGTTCTCATAATCGGGATAGAAAACCCAAAACATAATGTGAAATTCCCAACTTTCGGGGTGTCACAGAGTACATGAGCATCTATACATCATAAGTCTGGAAAACACAATCTATAATAGTCTGAGACCAAATACAGTAATCAAGAAGATAAGGAAGGAGAGACAAGGTCTGCGAAACACCGGCAGCTACCTCGGAATCTAGGGATAATCAACGGTGCGAAGAAAATCAACACCCACTGTGTCTCGGAACACCTGGATCTGCACACGAAGTACAGGGTGTAGTATAAGTACAACCAAACTAAGCAAGTAACAATACTAGATAAGGAATTGAAAGTAGTGACGAGCTTCACAGCTGAGTCCAATTACAGTAATTTCCAGCATAACAATATAGGCATGCTTTCAAGTTCAATATTTAATGCCAAAATAATAATTTCATCTCAAGATCAACTGAAACATAAGATAATATCTCTCAGAAATTTTCAAACCAATGGTATAAGACAGCTGAAGTGCAACAATAATGAAATCAAATGCTTCCTCTCAAGACCACAGCTACTCAGCCATTCCATTCACTCAACACTCAGCACTCGCACTCAGTAAGTACCTGCACTCACTGGCGCTGTGTACAGACTCTGGATGGGCTCCTTCAGCTCAAACGCTATAATCTGCGCGGACAACTCACGTGCTGCACGAACAACTCACGTGCTATAGTATCAATATCTGGATCTACATGGACAACTCACATGCTGCACGGACAACTCAAGTGCTAAAGTAAAATATCAGGATCCGCACAGACAACTCACGTGCTGCACGGACAACTCACGTGCTATAGTATAATATATGGATCCGCACGGACAACTCACATGCTGCACGGACAACTCACGTGATGCACGGACTACTCACGTGCAATAGTATAATATCTCACAATTAGGCCCTCGGCCTCACTCAATCATAAATCCCTCCAGTCTCTCGGGCTCTCAATAATCATGAAAATCAGCCCAAACAATAATGATATGATGCATCAATAATGAACAATAGAGACTGAGATAAAATAAACAAGTAAACTGTGATTGAGTACAAACAACAATGTAACAGATAGTTCAACATGTACACGACCTCTGTGAGTCCCTACAGTGCCTACACATAATCTAAACATGATTTTTGGTTCAATTTCTCTACTACATGGAGAATGTACAAATAACAACAGATTATTCAACTACACAGTTCCATGAAATTTGACTAAGTCACAATTCCTACGGTGCACGCCCACACGCCCGTCACCTTGCATGTGCGTCACCTCAAAACCAATCACATAACATATAATCCGGGGTTTCATACCCTCAGGACAAAATTTACAATTGTTACTTACCTCAAATCGCGTAATTCTTTATTCTGCTATGCCTTTGCCTCACGAATCGGTTTCCAAACGCCTCGAATCTAGTCACAAATAATTCGATTCAGTCAATACTAATTATAGGAATTGATTCCTTATGAAAATATTATTTTTTCCAACAAAATCCGAAATTGCACCCAAACATCGCCCGTGGGGCCCACATCTCGGAACCAGACAAAAGTTACAAAATATTAACGCCCATTCAACCACGAGTCCAACCATACAAATTTTACCAAATTCCGACATAAACTCGACCCTCAAAACTTCAAATTAAACCAAGAGGGTTTTCTAAATTTTCCAACTCAATTCACCAATTAAATGTTAAAAACAACAATGGATTCGGGTAATTTAACCAATATTGAGTTAAGAACACTTACCCCATAGTTTTCCTTGAAAATCTTTAGAAAATCGCCTCTTCCCGAGCTTCAATTTGTCAAAAATGGAAAATAGGACGATGTCCCATTTTCAGAACTTAAAGTTTCTGTCCAGGCGTTTCTTCTTCGCGAACGCGGAAGCTTCCTCGTGTTTGGGAAGCACAAAATTATGCTGCCCGAATTTCCTCCTTCACAAACGTGAGCCTGATCTCGCGAATGCAAAGACCAAATTTCCTCCAGGCCAGCTTTCCCTTCCGCGAACGTGAGGCCTTGATCGCGAACGCATAGCTTTGCCCCTCGACCCTTCGCGAACCCGTGCCCTCGGTCGCGAACGCGTAACTTTGCCCTTCTACCCTTCGCGAATGTGTGCCCTCGGTCGCGAACACGAAGCACAAAATGGGCCAGTCCAAATTTCCTCTTTGCAAATGCGAGACTCCCCTCGCGAACGCGATGAAGGAAACCAGATACAAGCATCAGAAAATTCCAGCAACTGTTTAAGTCTAAATTTCGATCCGTTAAACATTCAAAACTCACCCGAGGCCCCCGGGACCTCAACCAAATATACCAAGTCATAAACATCATAAGAACTTAGTCAAAATCTCCAATCACGTCGAACAATGCTAAAATCACAAATCACACCCCAATTCAAGCTTAAGGAAAACTAACGAATTCCAACTTCTACATTCGCTGCCGAAGCCTATCAATTAAATTCCGATTGACCTCAACTTTTGCACACAAGTCATAAATGACATAAGGGAGTTATGAAAATTTTCAAAATTGGATTCTGACTATGATATCAAAAAGTCAATTCCCCGGTCAAACTTCCAAACTTAAATTTCTATTTTCGCCCTTTCAAGCCTAATTTAGCTACAGGCTTTCGGGGTCGTTTACCCATAAGTTGACATCCGGTGACTATTTTAACTTAAGCTTTAAACCTTGGAACTAAATATTCCAATTCATTCCAAAACCTCACTGGACCCGAACCAATCACCCCGGCAAGTCACATAACAACTATAAAGCATAAATTGAGTAGTAAATGGGGGAACAAGGTTGTAATACTCAAAAAGACCGACCGACTCGTTACATTCTCCCCCTCTTAAACAAACTTTCATCCTCGAACAGGTTTAGAATTATACCTAGAGTTTCAAATAAGTGTGGATATTTTCTCCGCATCTCCCGCTCAGTCTCCCTAGTAGCTTCCCTGACTGGCTGGCCTCTCCACTGCACTTTCACTGCAACTATGTTCTTTGATCTCAACTTTGGAATCTGCCGGTCTAAAATGGCCACCGGCTCCACATCATAAGTCAAATTACCATCCAACTGCACTGTGATAAAATGCAAAACATGAGATGGATCCCCGACACACTTCCGAAGCATAGATACATGAAACACTGGATGAACAGTCGATAGACTAGGTGGGAATGCAGGTTCATAAACCACCTCTCCAATCTTCTTAAGCACCTCAAGCAGCCCAATATACCGAGGGCTCAACTTTCCCTTCTTCCCGAACCTCAACACACCTTTAATGGGTGCAATCATGAGCAGAACCTTCTCCCCAACCATGTAAGTAACATCACAGACTTTCCGGTCGGCATGACTCTTCTGTCTAGACTGCGCCGTGCGAAGCCGCTCCTGAATGAATTTAACCTTCTCCAAAGCATCCTGAACCAAATCAGTACCCAATAACCTAGTCTTACCCAGCTCAAACCAACCCACCGGAGACCGACACTGTCTCCCATATAAAGCCTCATACGGAGCCATCTGAATGATCGATTGGTAGCCGTTATTGTAAGCAAACTGTGCCAGTGGTAGAAATTGATCCCAAGAACCCCCAAAATCAATGACACAAGCGCGTAGCATATCCTCTAATATCTGAATAGTGCGCTCGGACTGTCCATCCGTCTGAGGGTGAAATGCTGTTCTCAGCTGAATCTGTGTACCAAATTCTCGCTGCACTGCTCTCCAAAACTATGATGTGAACTATGTTCCCTGATCTGAAATCATGGACACTGGCATACTGTGTAGGAGAACAACCTCGCAGATATAAATCTCAGCCAACCGCTGCGAAGAATAAGTAGCACCAACTGGAATAAAATGCACGGACTTGGTCAACTGATCTACAATCACCCAAACAACATCAAACATTCTCGAAGTCCGTGGGAGCCCAACTACGAAGTCCATGGCAATACGCTCCCACTTGTACTCTGGAATTTCAAATCTCTATAGCAATCTGCATGATCTCTAATGCTCGTACTTCACCTGTTGACAATTTAAACATCGAGCTACAAACTCAACTATATCTTTCTTCATTCGCCTCCACCAATAGTACTGCCTCAAATCCTGATACATCTTCGCGGCACCTGGATGAATAGAGTACCGCAAACGTTGAGCCTCCTGGAGAATCAAATCATGCAAACCATCTACATTGGGCATACATAGCCTGCCCTATATCCAGAATAGACTGTCATCCCTAATAGTGACTTCCTTGGCATCACCGTGCTGAACCGTGTCCTTAAGGACAAGCAGATGAGGGTCATCATACTGGCGTTATCTGATACGATCATAGAGAGAGGACTGAGAAACCACACAAGCCAAAACTCGGATCGGCTCAGAAACATCCAATCTAACAAACTGGTTGGCCAAGGCCTAAACATCCAAGGCTAAAGGCCTCTCTGCTACCGGTATATATACTAAGTTGCCCAAACTCTCCGCCTTACAACTCAAGGCATCGGCCACCATATTGGCCTTTCCGAGATGATAGTAAATGGTGATATCATAATTGTAACACCCCGAAATTATTTTAAGTATTTCACTGTAAAGCCCCATAAATTTCGCAAGTGAATTCAAGGTTTCGTGGTGCTGGAGTAGGCTTACGTGTTTGAGGATGGTATAAAATCTTCGCGGCAAGCTTGCTCGCTACGATTCGGACTTTTTGGGTTGAACAATGCACCGGAAAGTAAAGGAAAATATTTGGCCAAACAATACATTTCTACGGTCCATTATGCGACCGCAGAACCACTCTGCGGGCCGCATAATGACCACATAAGTCAGCAGGAGAAAGGCTAGTCTGGGGGCAATTATGCGGTCGACTATGCGACCGCATAACTGTTATGCGGTGCATTATGAGATCACATGACAGTTATGCGGATCGAATAGTGACCGCATACACAGACATATTTTTGATTGTTTTGGTCTGTAATTATGCGACCGATATGCGGTCCGCATATCCATTATTCGGTCGCATATGCGACCGTAGAACCTATTCCGGAGCTCCATTTTTGGGTTCTTACAACCTGACCCTACTTCGTTAAATAAACGCAAAGGGTCATTTTAGAGAAACAATTCTGATGTTTTAGATAGAAGGGAGGGTATTTTAGAGAGAGAGGAAACCCTAGGCTAATTATTCATCAAGTCTTGCTCAAATCTTGGAAGATTAACAAGGAAATCCCATAAGTTCTTCCTCTAAGAGGTTAGGTTTCATACCCTAGTTTTCAATTTCAAATTTGGGTAGAAGATGGTTAATTAGGAGTATGATTCATGGGTATGAGATTATTATTTATACATGCATATACAAATAAGAATTGTGGGAAGATTGTTGAGCGGAAATAAGTAAGGATTGGGTTGTGGAGTGAAGGAAATCTTGTAGAAAAACCTTGTGGTTAAATTTGCACACCTAATGTATGATAAAATGCTCAAATGAGCTGAGACCAAGAATATCTTCCTAATTATGGTTCAATCTTGTTATGTCTCAAAATAGATCGGGATTGCTAAGAATTCCAGATCATTCTAGAGTTAAGGAAGCTAGATTGAGGTATGTTGGCTAAACTTTCTCTCTTGGAATTGCATTCCATAATGTTTTCGTAAGTTTTAAAGTATGGGTTGCGTATTAAAAGGTTATGGCTTTGAGTCATGTTTCAATGAAAGATAGTATGCCAAATTGTATGAGAAAATCTCAATATTCTTAAGTCTCTTAATTGCTCATATGTGTACCTAAAGTCTTGATTTGGAATGTCTTATTATTGATAATCTATAAAGATGGTTGGAAGTGAAATAAGTTAATTGGGGATATAGAGTGTGGCCAACGTGCCAAGAATTTAAGTTATGATTGTGTCTAGTAGTGCAAATGATTTGAGAAGATGCGATAAAGAATATGAAATGAGCCTCGACTCAATTGTTTAAAAATGACTTTGAAGATAGAATTACCTAAAAGCTTTTGTACTCAATTCATGCCCATTAGTGATTGCTTTAACTAATGCTTTGCTTTATAAATATATCTAGTGTGATTCGAGTTCTATATACTCATGTGTTGAACTGGTACATTGTCATTGCTAGGGATGAACATTGTAAGAATAAATGGTGTATTGATTGTTTATGATTTTCATGTGTGTTTCTATTGTTGGATGGTATGCCTCATTCTTTGGGAAGGAACCATTTGTGTTTGATGTTTCCATTTCAAATGGATTTGAAGTATATGATTTCTGAAATATCCTATATGTTGATACTTGATAGTGATATTTGAAATTGTAAGAGGTGAAAGTGTGGAATATGAAATACGGCCATCGTGCCAGGAATAAAGAATCTTGTGAATGGCCTAATGAGCCAAGAATATATTGTCGTTGTGAATGGCTGGGAATACTAATGAGAAGTTATACAATGTGAAAGATGTTGAGGTGAGTACAGTTGTATTTATGATGTTTCTGTTTGCAAAACAAATAATATTTTTTTTGGGATCATCATTAGCAAAATCGAGGAAGGGTTAGTCATAAGGCCTACACCTGAAACTACACGTGCCGGTGTAGGGGTGGATTGTGATTATTTCCCTTATTTGGGATGAAATTGGAACCATTGGGAAATTATGATATTATTCCCCTTAATTGGAATGAAATAGGAACCTTTGTGGATTGAAAAAGTCAACCCGGATGGCATATGTAGGAAGGCGGCCTAGCTGATCCGGTGGAGATCACACTTCATATTGCGCATATGGTGGTACTACTCTTTGTAACAACTTTATTTTGCATCATATGTCAAAACACAATGTTCGTGGGGAGATGGCCTAGCCGATCGGGCGTGATCGGACTCCGTGCTAACAAAGACGGTGGTATATCGGTGGTAATTATCTCCCAACCAAAATTGAATATGAAGTTCGTATTTTGAAAATTATTATGTTTTAACTGAACATTTGGATATTGTTGATTATGACTTGTTATTTCTATGTGCTGCCTTTTCTTATGTGGGCATTCTATTTTGAAAGAGGACTTTTAGCTATGCATATTAGTGCTATTCGACAGTACTAACGTCCCTTTTGCCGGGGGTGCTGCATCTTTAATGGATGCAGGTGGTTCTATAGCAAGCGGCATTGATCAGTAATAGCAGTGCACTCTTTTCAGCTGATTTGATTAGCCCCATTTCATTTCGGGGTCATGTATCTTTTGTTTCTCATGTACTGTGTTTTGAGGTATAGCCGAGGCCTTGTTGCCGGCATTTACATATTACTCTTATATTGTATTTAGAGGCTCCGTAGACAGGTTGTGTGGGTTGTGGTTGAAGTTTGGAATTGAACTAGAAATGTTGGTATTTGAAAATCATGCATTTCATTAATTCTATAAAACTCGTAATATTTTGGAAAATATGAATGAAGCTGCTAATGAGAATGAAAAAGGAAGTTGTTAATAAAATCTTTTCAGTATTTGATTAATGGAGTACCTATCCTCGTTATTCATGGATGAGTTTGGATAGAAGGTAATCTAACAGCCTTGCTCAGCTTGGTTCTCTCGGTTGAGCGCCGGTCGCACTCCTCGATTTTGGGGCGTGACAATAATCCTTAAGAAACTCCAACTACTTCCGCTGCCGCAAATTAAGATTTTTCTGTTTAAACAGATGTTGTTGACTCCGATGAGCTGTATGAACCTCACAATGGACACAGTATAAATAATGCCGCAAACACTTTAAGGCATGAACTATAACTGCTAACTCAAGGCCGTGGACCGGATAATTCTTCTCATGGACCTTTAACTGTCTGGACGTATAGGCAATCACCCTACCGTCTTGTATCAGCACTGCGTCGAGACCAATACGCGGCGTATCACAATATATAGTATAAGACCTTGAACCTGTAGGCGACACCAATACTAGGACTTTAGTCAAAGCTATCTTGAGCTTGTCAAAGCTCTCTTCACACTCATCCGACCACCTGAACGAAGCACCTTTCTGGGTCAATTTAGTCATAGGCGCCACAATAGACGAAAAACCCTCCACGAAGCGACGATAATAACTGACCAAGCCGAGAAAACTCTAAATCTCAGTAGCTGAAGATGGCCCAGGTCAACTCTGAACTGCCTCTATCTTCTTCTGATCCACCTTAATTCCTTCACTAGACACTATGTGTCCCAAGAATGCCACCGAGCTAAGCCAAAACTCACACTTATAGAATTTGGCATAAAGTCTCCTCAACCTCTGTAATACAATACATAAGTGTTGTACATGCTCCTTCTAGCTACGTGAGTACACCAGGATATCATCAATAAATACTACGACAAATGAATCAGGATATGGCTGGAATAAACTATTCATCAAGTGCATAAATGCTTCTGGGGCGTTGGTCAACCCAAAAGACATCATGAGAAATTCATAGTGACCATAGCGGGTCCTGAATGCTGTCTTTAGAATATCTGAGTCCCGAATTTTTAACTGGTGATACCCGGATCTCAGATCAATTTTGGAGAATACCTTCGCTCCTTGAAGCTGGTCAAATAAATCATCAATATACAGTAAAGGATACTTATTCTTGATTGTAACTTTGTTCAACTGCCTGTAGTCGATAAACATCAGCATAGTACCATTTTTAGTTTTCACAAATAGAACCGGTGCACCCCCGGGCGACACACTACGCCTAATAAACCCCTTATCAAGAAGTTTCTAAAGTTGTTCTTTCAATTCTTTTAACTCAGCTGGTGCCATACAATATGGAGGAATAGAAATGGGTTGAGTGCCCGACACCAAGTCAATACCAAAATCAATATCCCTATCGGGTGGCATACCCGGCATGTCTGCAGGAAATATATTCGAAAAGTCTCGCACTACCGTTACTGAATCAATAGTAGGAGTATCTGCATTAACATCTCTCACAAAGGCCAAATATGGAAAACACCCCTTCCCAACCATACGTTGGGCCTTCTAATAAGAAATTACCCTACCGGTAACATAATCTAGAGAACCTCTCCATTTGACCTTCGCCAAACCCGGCATCGCCAACGTTACGGGTTTTGCGTGACAGTCCAGAGTAGCATGACATTGAGACAACCAATCCATACCCAAGATTACATCGAAATCAACCATACTAAGCAATAAGAGATCAACTCTAGTCTCTAATCCCCCAATAGTTATGACATATGACCGATACACACGGTCCACAATAATAGTATCGCCCACCGGCATGGATACGCGAATAGGTAAAACTAAGGACTCAGGGGCATATCCAGATAAGGAGTAAAGTACGTTGATACATACGAATAAGTAAAACCAGGGTCAAATAATATAGAAGCTTCCCTGTGACACATTGAGACAATACCTATGATCACTACATCTAAAGCAACAACATCTAGCATGGTAGGAAAAGCATACAATCGGGCCTGACCGCCACCTAATCGGTCTCCCCCTCTTGGGTGACCCCTAACTAGCTGAGCCCCACACCGGGCTGGCTGGGCAGGTGGTGTAACTGCTGGTGCTGGTACCGTCGGCCGAGAACCCTACTGTGGAACCCCACTCAACAGCCTAGGACAATCTCTCTTGAAATGACCAAACTCTCCGCACTCGAAACAACCTCTCCTCTGATGGAACTGCTGCTCCTGATAACCCGAGGAATTACCTGTAGAAGCCTGAGCGGGCGACGCATGGTGAGAACTCTGCGCTGGTAGTGCACTGAATGAAGACTGGCCTGAGTGAGCACTATAAGAACCATGGCTAGCTGATGCACCACGGTGAGCTGGACGAGTCATTTGAGCGGGCCTATAAGGACGACCCCTGCTGTGGTAGAACTATCCCCCAGAAGGTACCCCACCAAAACCGCCCAAACCTCGAGGCATCTCGACCTCCCTATCACCACGATCCTGGCTACGGACCACCTCTATCGGCTGAGTACTGTCAACCACCTCATCAAAAGTGGCACCAGATACCCTCTCCCTAGTCATAAGCAACCACAACTGATACGTGAGGCCATCGATGAACCTCCTAATCCTCTCCCTATCAGTGGGAACCAAACAAACTGCCTGACGAGCCAACTCAGAAAACCTCATCTCCTACTAGGTCACAGACATGCCATCCTGCCGAAGCTGCTCAGACTGTTTGCAACTCCTCCTTGTGAGACTGTGGCACAAACTTCTCCAAAAAGAGAATAGAGAACTCTTGCCATGTAAGTGGCACTGCACCGACCGGCCTGCGCCTCTCATAAGCCTCCCACCATCTGAAGGAAACCCCCCAAACTGAAAAGTAGTGAACGAGACCCCACTGGTCTCCAGAATACCCACCGTCCAAAGCATTCGCTGGCACTTATCCAAAAAAACTTGAGCATCTTCTGACTCAGCACCGCTAAATGATGGAGGTCGAAGCCTCCAAAATCTCTCAAGTCTCCTCTGCTCATCATCAGCCATAACAGGGACTGCCGAGGCCTGAGCAGTTGCAATTGGCTGGGCTGGTAGTGTCCCCAGTATCTGAAGTCCCTGCACTACCTGCTCTAGAGTACGAGCAATAGGGGTATAAGTAACTCCCCTTTCCCGAGAAGTGGCTGGTGCGGCCTGAGCCGAAACCACCTGAGTAAGGCCTGTGCAAATCATCAATATCTGTGCTAGAGCTTCCTGAAGGCCTGAAATCACAATGGGAACAACTAGTGCCTGAACTGGTCCCGCCAGCTCAACTATATCTGGAATTTGATCCTGAGCTGGAGAAGCTGGTAGTGCTACAGGTGCTACTCCAACTGCTGGATGAGCTACACCTCGACCTCTACCAGGACGCCAACCTCTCGCGGCCCTAATTGGTGGCATCGGTGGCTGACCATCCGATCCGGTAGTACGTGTCCTCACCATTTGTGAGAAAATAGAATAATAGAAATTTAGTTTCTGGAATAAACAAATTCACATGACAGAATAGAAGAAAGTGAATTTTTCCTCAGGTTCGGTAACCTCTCAAAGATATATACAGAAATCTCCCTACCGATCCGCAAGACTATACTAAACCCGCTTATGACTCATGAGACCTATGTAACCTAGGCTCTGATACCAACTTGTCACGGCCCAAAATCCTAACCTGTCATGATGGCACCTAACATGGTACTAGGCAAGCCGATTTCTCACAAATATTTCTAACACTTTTAACAAAACTAAATTTAAAGCAGTTTTAATAGTAAACGTTCTCATAACCGGGATAGAAAACCCACAACATAATGCGTTATTCCCAACTATCGGGGTGCCACATAGTACATGAGCATCTATACATCACAAGTATGGAAAACACGGTCTAAAATAGTCTGATATCAAATACAGTAATCAAGAAGATAAGGAAGGAGGGACAAGGTCTGCGAAACACCGGCAGCTACCTCGAAATCTCCGGATAATCAACCGTGCGGAGAAAATCAACACCCACTATTTTCAGGAACACATGGATCTGCACACGAAGTGCAGGGTCTAGTATGAGTACAACCAAACTCAGCAAGTAACAATACTAAATAAAGAACTGAAAATAGTGACGAGCTTCACAACTGAGTCCAATTACAATAATTTCCAATATAACAAGGTAGGCATGCTTTCAAGTTCAACATTTAATGCCAAAACAGTAATTTTATGTCAAGTTCAACTGAAACATAAGATAATATCTCTTAGAAATTTTCAACACAGTGGTATAAGACAGCTGAAGTGCAACAATAATGAAATCAAATGCATTCTCTCAAGACCATAGCCACTCAGCCATTCCATTCACTCAACACTCGACACTCAGCACTCGCACTCAGTAGCTACCTGCGCTCACTGGGGATGTGTACAGACTCCGGAGGGGCTCCTTCATCCCAAGCACTATAATCTGCACGGACAACTCACGTGTTGCATGGACAACTCACGTGCTATGGTATCAATTTCTGGATTCGCACGGACAACTCACGTGCTGTACAGACAACTCATGTGCTACAGTAAAATATTTGGATCCATGTGGACAACTCACATGCTATAGTATAATATATGGATCCGTACGGATAACTCACATGCTGCACGAACAACTCACATGCTATAGTATAAGATCTCACAATCAGTCCCTCGCCTCGCTTAGTCATAAATCCCTCCAGTCTCTCGGGCTCTCAATAATCATCAAAATCAGCCCAAATAACAATGATATGTTGCATCAATAATGAACAATAGAGACTGAGATAAAATAAATAAGTAAACTGTGACCGAGTACAAACAATAATTTATCAGATAGTTCAACATGTACACGATCTCTGTGGGTCCCTACAGTGCCTACACATATTCTAAACATGATTTGTGGTTCAATTTCTCTACTACACGGAGAATGTACAAATAACAATAGATTATTCAACTACACAGTTCCATGAAATTTGACCAAGTGACAATTCCTATGGTGCACGCCCACACGCCCGTCACCTAGCATGTGCGTCACCTCAAACTCGATCACATAACACATAATCCGGGGTTTCATACCCTCAGGACCAAAATTAGAACTGTTACGTACCTCAAACCGCATAATTCTTTATTCTACTATGCCTTGCGAATAGGTTTCCAAACGCTTCGAATCTAGTCACAAATAATTCGATACAGTCAATACTAATTATAGGAATTGATTCCATATGAAAATATTAAGTTTTCCAATAAAATCTGAAATTACACCCAAATATTACCCGTGGGGCCCACAAAAGTTACAAAATATGAACGCCCATTCAACTACGAGTCCAACCATATAAAATTTACCAAATTCCGACATCAACTCGACCCTCAAATCTTCAAAAACCAAGAGGGCTTTATAAATTTTCCAAATCAATTCACCAATTAAATGTTAAAAACAACCATGGATTCGGGTAATTCAACCAATACGAGTTAAGAACACTAACCCCATTGTTTTCCTTGAAACTCTCCACAAATCACCTCTTTCCGAGATCCAATTTGTCAAAAATGAAAAGTGGGACAAAGTCTCATTTTTAGAACATAAAGTTTCTGTCCAGGCGTTTCTTCTTCGCGAACGCGGAAGCTTCCTCGCGTTCGCGAAGCACGAAATTATGCTGCCCGGATTCGCGTTCGCGAAGAACAAAATTGTTCTACCCGAATTTCCTCCTTCAAGAACACGAGCTCGATCTCGCGAACACAAAGACCAAATTTCTCCTAGGCCGGCTTTCCCTTCAGCGAATGCGAGGCCTCGATCGCGAACGCGTAGCTTTGCCCCTCGACCCTTCGCGAACGCGTAACTTTGCCCCTCGACACTTCGGGAATGCGTTCCCTCGATCGCGAAACACGAAGCACAAAATGGGCCAGTCCAAATTTCCTCTTTGCGAACGCGAGACTCCCCTCGCGAAAGCGATGAAGGAAACTAGATACAGGCATCAGAAAATTCCAGCAGCTGTTTAAGTCCAAATTTCGATCCGTTAACCATCCAAATACACCAAAAAGTCCTAAAACATCATACGAACTTAGTCAAAATCTCAAATCACATCAAATAATGCAAAAATCAAAAATCACACCCTAATTCAAGCTTAACGAAAATTAATGAATTCCAACTTCTACATTCGATGCCGAAATCTATCAATTAAATTCCGATTAACCTTAACTTTTGTACACAAGTCATAAATGACATATCGGAGCTATGAAAATTTTCATAACTGGATTTCGACTCCGATATGAAAAAGTAAATTCCCCAGTCAAACTTCCAAACTTAAATTTCTATTTTCGCTATTTCAAGCCTAATTTAGCTATGGGCTTCCAAATAATTTTCCGGACATGCTCCTAAGTCCAAAATCACCATACAGAGCTACTAGAATCATCAAAGATCTATTCCTGGGTCGTTTACCCATAAGTCCACATCCTGTCACTATTTTAACTTAAGCTTTAAATCTTGGAACTAAGTGTTCCAATTCATTCCAAAACCTCACCGGACCCGAACCAATCACCCCAGCAAGTCACGTAACAACTATAAAGCATAAATTGAGTAGTAAATGGGGGAACTGAGTTGTAAAACTCAAAACAATCGGCCGAGTCGTTACTTAGGTTTGGCCAAAATATAGAGCCACACCCCCTCCAAAGTACCTGCAAATTAACAAACATGTTAGAGAATAAATCCTTCCTTCTATCCTCCCTTAGGATTTGAGTTGGAAGGGTCATGTGATCTCCATCCCCTATTTCTTGCCTCCTTTCTCCATAATACTTTCTCCTCCTCTTCACTAGTATGATCTCCTCCTTATCCTCCATATCATCTAGCACCTTCATCAATTAGTATTTGATTTTGCAACTCTTACCCTCAAATAGGGTATTTGAAGTTTCTCATAATTTAGAATCCTCCTCCCTTGCACGTCTAGTTCCCAAAATGAATGTACCTGCTGTATATGCTGTTGGTACAAGGTCAAGTTAGCTAGATGATCAGCTAATTTGTTGCCTTCCCTCAGTACATGAACTAAATGAAATACACCCCTAGAGAGTAATGTTTTAATTTCATCAACCTGATTGGCTATGTTCCAAGGTGGTTCCTAAATTTCATCCAACATTTTTTTCATAAGCAAAGAATCAGTTTCAATTATGCATGGAGGAAATTGCATTAGAATAATATACCTCAGGGCCTCCAGAATAGCTTGTGCCTATGCTATGTTGTTTGTTGCATCCTCTACTGCATCTTCCTGGACATAGATGAGGTCTCCTATTACACCCCTTATGCGAAAACCATATGAAGCTCCTCCGTTGTCTCCTCTACAAGCCCCATCAGTATTGCATTTTATCCAACCCACCTGAGGTAATTTCCACAACACCTTAGTATACCTCAGTTTAGGAACATGATGTGCTAACTTCTCATGTAGGTCTGGCCAGTTTGCTGTGACACCCTTGATGCCTGGTCTCCTCACTTTCAGCAGAATTTTGATGGAGGTTGATATCTGGAAAATCAACCTATTAATAGATACATATTTCTCATGCATTCCAGAATTCCTCTTCTTCCACAAGTGCCAGACAATCAAGCTTAGCAATACTTGGTATACTGCCTTCAAACCTGTATTTCCCGATTTGTTCCACCATTCATTTATCAATTGTACCAGCTGCTTCCCTTGTGTTTTGATCCCTACAGGTGCACCAAAGTAATTCAATATAGACCTGGAAGTTGGAGTTGTCAAGAAGACATGAGGTAGCATTTCTTCTTTAAGATTCCTACAACTCCAACATCTTGATGTTCTGCAGTAGCCCAACCTTAAGAACCAATCATCTAAAGGCAACTTTGCTTTCCACAACCTCCACATGAAGAAACTGACCTCGAAAGGCAGTCCCTTTACCCAACAGAACTTGTATAGCTTGATCTCCTCTCTTTTCTTCCTTATGTATTGCCAAGAAGACTTCACAGTAAATTGGCCATTTGTTTCTAACTTCCACCAAGGCTTGTCCTTCATTGAGTGATCTGAAGGTGGTGTGATTGTCTCTAGGATATGGTCAGCTAACTCCTCAAGCAGTAGCTCCCTCAATAGCACTTCATTCCATGTCCCATTCTCCACATCTTTCACATGCTTTATAGATTCATCACACAAATGATCTGGACCTAAAGCATGGTAAAGAGCTCCAAGTCCAGTCCAATTATCATACCAGAAGTAGGAGCTGCCATTCTTCAGTTGCCACCACAATTGATGCTCCACCTCATCTCTCATTTGTAGCATTTTCCTCCATATATGGGATCCATTTCTCCAAGGAACTAGCACCTCATTAACCTTCTTGAAGTATTTGTTTCTCATAAATGTAGACCATAATGTGTCTTTTGTTCTATAGTTCCACCAAAGCTTGGCAAACATTGCCTTAGACACATCATGTAAGGATCTAAAGCCAAGACCTCCCTCACTTTTAGGCAGACATAAATTATCCCATGAAGCCCAATGTCTAGCCTTTCCATTGCCTGAATTGCTCCAGTAAAACCTAGCAAACATCTCGTGTAACTGATTGGTCACTTATACTGGTGGGTTAACAACTGTCAAAAGATGAATTGGCATGCTCTCCAGCACATGTTCAATCAAGACTGCTCTACCACAAATTGATAGTAGCTTACCCTTCTATGATGATAATTTCTCATGTACTTTGAAGATGATGCCCTTGTAGAAATCTTTCTGCCTCATGCTGTAAAATATAGGGCATCCCAAATATGTGAATGGAAAGGGATGTCTTTGAAACTCAGTAATCAAATGGACTGTGTTAGCTTCATCTGCAGGCACACCTTCATACATATAAAAGGAAGGTTTTTATTTGTTGATCTTCTGAACTGAAGCTGTCTCATATTCCTCCAATACATTCATGATAAGCTGAACTGTCCCATAATGATAAGAACAAAAAATAATTGTGTCATCTGCATAGTCGTCAAACAAGGTATCCAAGGCTCTCCCAAGCACTTCAACTGCTAGAATGAACAAGGTAGGAGAGAGAGGATCACCTTGCTTAACTCCCCTTGAAGAGTTTAAGAAGCCATTGTCCTGCCCATTCAAGAGAACTGAGTACCAATTGTTAGACACTAATCTAAAGATCATGTCAAATGAATACCTCTCCAAATCCCATTTGTCTTATCACCTTTGTCAAAAACAACCATGAGACTCTATCATAAGCCTTTGCCATGTCCAATTTGATTACCACATTAGATGGCTTCCCTCTCAATCTAATGTGAGTTATGATCTCTTTAGTCAATAAGATATTCTCCACTATGCTCATTCCTTTGAAAACACCTGCCTGATTCGGAGAGATTAAAGAAGGCAGTAGATCTACTAACCTCTCATGAAAAACTCTGGATATGATTTTGTTAGAAAAATTACTCAAACTTATTGACCTCATAGCAGAAAACGTAGCTACATTCTTCTTCTTGGGAAGCAATACAAGATTTGCCATTCATGTTAGCATAAGTAGAATGAATTCCCAGCATCCTTCTACACTGCTCCAGCTTGTTGATGTCTTGACAAGGTTCAATCAATCCAATCAAGTAAAAGTTGTACTTTCTATGTAGGTTAAGCAACCTATTGAAAGCTTTCTGTGTGTTAATCGACCTCACATTAAAAACTAGAGCATTATCCATCAGATTATTTGGAATTAGAGATCACAAACCTCTTTGGTTATGTAAGGACCCGTAAAAGTTTTTCTGAAAACCGGGGTTTCGTAATGTCGGGGTAGGCGTAGAGTTTAATAATAGTAGAATTTCGCGGCCCATTATACGAGATAGTCTTTTAGGATGTTTGTGATGTCAATTTCGCGGCCCATTGTGTGACCTCAAAACCATTTGGCGGGCCGCACTCTGATCACATATCCAGCTTTGAGATTTTGTAGAGGGAGGTTCTACGACGCATTATGCGATCGCAGAATTGGTCTGCGAGCCGTATAATGACCGCAGACCTAGACAGATTTTTCTCAGTTTTTGGCACCAAATTGTGCGGCCAATATGCGGACCGCATATCCATTCTGGCTTTATTTTTGGGGTTTTTAAACCCGACCCTATCTTGTTAGAACACATACCATAGTCCAGTTTTGAGCATATTCCTGATATTCTTAGAGTGAGAAAGATTTCTTAGAGTGGGGGAGTAACCTTCAACCTATTATCCATCAATTCTTGCTCAATTATTGAGGATTAAAAAAGAAATCTTCATCCTAAAGGTAAGAATCTATGCCCTAGCTCTTAATTTTGAAAATTTAGTAAAATGGGAGTAATTAGAAAGACAATTATTAGGTGTGGGAGTTGTTTTCTTGCATGCATGTGTTATCAAAGTATGTGGGAAGGTTGTGAGCTAAAAATGGTAAAGAGTGGGTTGGGGATGATGAAATCCTCCATAAAAGGACCTTGAAATCATAATGCATACCTAGTGCTTGATAATATGTTTAAATTAGCTAAAATCAAGATCATCTTTCTAATTTTGGTTTAACTTGTTATATTTCTAAAATAGATCGAATTTGCTAATAATTCCGAGACGTTTAGAGTTTGTAGGAAGCTAAATTGAGGTATGTGGGCTAAACCCCCTTCTTGTTAGAATCGAATCCCACTGTGTTCAAGTAATTGATGTAAGTCCCAAATTGATCATTATATAATTGGCTATTCCTAATGTGTTCATGTTGAAGGCTGTATGTTTAATATTTATCCTAAATGCTTCATCATGTCATCTTGACATTTGAGGATGTGTTCAAAATGTGGAATATGTGATAGAAATGTTAAGACTTCAAGTTAAGATCGAAATGAATGTTGTTATGCCAACTTGTATGAAAAGCCTCTATGTGCCTAAGATTCCAAAATTGCTCGTATGTGAATTTAATGTCTTGAATGGAAAGCCTTATTGTTGTTGATAATGATAATGATGCTTGAATATGGAAAAAGGGAACTGGAATTATGAAATACGGCCATATGCCAAGAATGACTTTACAATTGTGGCCACTAGTGCCAATAAATCGAAAGGATATGAAAGAAGTATGATGTGAGATGATTGACTGAAAAAGGTAATGTCTTGGGTGAGACGGCCTAGCCGATCGGGCCGTGATTGGACGCTATGCCGCACACATGGTGGTGACTGTGCTGGAAATGATAATTGAAATTGTGGTTATGGTTGATGTCTCAAATGAGACGGCCTAGCCGATCGGGTCGTGATAAGACTCCATGTAAGAATACAGTGGTATTGTGAATTATGGTATATCGGCACTAAAGATCACCCAACCTAATAACATAGAAATTGACTTGAAAACTTATGTAATCCTTAACTTGATGTTTTAGTATTATTTGAAGCTCTTATTGAATTCTTGACTGTTTTTCCTTGTATTATTATTCATTCTATTGAGATGGTGTTTAGTTTTATATACTAGTACTATTCGATAGTACTAACGTCCATTTTGCCGGGGGCACTGCATCTTTAAGTGGATGTAGGTGGTTCCATAGAAGGCATTGTCGATCAGCAATAGTGGTATATCCTCTTCCCAGCAGACTTAATGAGCTTCACTTCATCCCGGGGTCACGTATTGTATCTTTTGTTCATATTATTATCACGTCTCAAGGTATAGATGGGGCCTTATTGCCGGCACTATCATAACACTCTTTTGTATATTTTAGAGGTTCCATAGACACTATATGGGTTGTACATCAGTGCTAGAAAAGTCAAACAGATTATGTTGTGTTTCGATCTCTTGTTTTACTCGAATCATAAGAATGTGTGTATTTTTGGACTTTAAAATGATGTAACCAATGAGACGATTTGATATTGTATATATGAACTTCCTACTATTTAATTAATGAGATCATGTCTTCTCTTGATCACGGGTGAGCTGGGTAGAAAGTATCTACATGCTTGCTCGACCGGGTTCCCTCGATTTAGCGCCGGTCACACTTCCCGAGGTTGGGGCGTGACAGGTTGCACCCTTATAGGTACACTATCTTTGTTGTCTTTCTTTTGCCTCCATGGGGGTTTGCCAGCTAATTTCTTTGTGTCCACATTCTTAGGTAAGATGTCTCCAACTCTAGCTACATATTGAAAGTTTGCATATGTCGATTCTTCTTGAAAATCTTCACCCAAATCCTCATGATCTCTTTTGTCATCATATATCACTTGAAGATCTAACAAGTTTGGTTCATGGTTTTTGGAAATCATTACAAGCTCCTTTTGACCTCTGTTGTTAATAAGAACTCCCTTTACTAATATTCTATTGGTGACACTAAATGTTTTTCCAGCTAACAGTCCATGATCATCTATGGTAGGTGCAACAATTTGAATTGCTTTATTCTTATGCCCAGTTTTAGAAAGTCCTTTCCTAGCTGGCAAATTAATTTGATCATGAGCCCTGTTTGTAGTTTCCTTTAACACCCCAACATTGAGATCCTTAATACTCATAGACTCTTGAATCGCTTTGAACTGCAGGGTATACACATTACTCAAATTAGGATTCTCAGAAATCACCAGTTTCCCAATTTTTACTGTTCCATTAAGATCAATAGTCATTCCTTGATCTGTTTGTTGATTTTCCATCACTATATCCTTTGAAGCATTTACATCACTATTGTCAAACTTTCCCTGCCCCAAAATCTCCACCAGGACACTTCTAGACTGATCAAGCACCTGAACAGTTTCTGTAGGAGTTACTGTTCCATTGGTTCTATTCCTAGCTGAAGCTTCTCCAACTGATCCAATTGCGTAACAAGCTTCTTTATATGTTCCATGATCTTCTCCAATCATCGAATTAGGTAATGATTGGTTTTTCTCTTCTCCAACTTCAACCCTATTTTCTGAATTTCTAGGATTTACTATAGATATTAGGCTTACAACAACTGCTACTTTATTAAGAACGATGCCTCTTTCTTCCTTGCTTCTGGTACTAATATTTGTGGTATTTTTAGCCTCCACAAACTCCACTTCATCACTCTATAACATTCTATCAGAACTCACTTCAATGTTAGCTTCATTCCCCTTTGAATCATCATAGGTTTGCGATGTGATTTCATGACACGAATGATTCAAATCTATCTCTTTCAATTCACATTTACTCGTGCTAAACCTCCTATGGACCCACTCAATCGTGGAATTCTTTTTGTTTGCCTCCTCAATCCCAATCCTAACATCAGTAGGACTAGGAATTTGATTTGCCAGATTTTGCACTCCTGCCTTATTTGGAGTATCGTTCCCAGTAGATGTAGAATTCGCCTTCTTTGCTCCAGCCTTCTCCTTGTTTAACACCTTTTCCCCAGCTTCCTTCTTTATTTATTTTTGTACATCAATCTCACATTCATCTAACAAGGCAAACTTATTACTAGTTTGCACCGGAACATTAGATTTTTGTTTTCCAACATCATCAGCTTTTCCAGTTAACTCCTTGCCTTTCTTCTACTTCAACTCTTGAGCATTCGTAACATCTCCACTCTCAGCCTCATCAATTATATACCCTCTATTGTCCCTTTGATACTTATTCTTCCTCCTTTGCGTCCATTCATTCCTTGTAGCATTTGGCACTGGCTTGCCCCATACTTTTCCACTTGTTAGGACCTTCGTAGAAGCTGCAGCAGTTCCAATAACATCACTTTGCACAATAATGTTCTTCTCCTTGCCTTGATCATTATCTTCTTCATTAAATTTTGTGTGAAGCTATGGATGAATAACCCAGCATTCACTCTAATTATGGTCTTGTTTCTTGCAAGTTTTGTAGTATTTAGGCATATAGTCATACTTGATCTTCACCCATTTTGATTCCTCAGCGCCACTTTCATCTTCCTCCTCAATGATCTTAATCTTTTGAGTCAGTGTTGCTAGTAAATTCACCTCAACTTTGACCTTTGCACAACTGTGTCTTGTGCCATTTTGAGTGGTCAGATCAATATGAAGTGGCCTACCAATTGCATTAGATAATGAAAACACAAAGTCCTTACAAAGAAAGTTGGGAGGAAGATCCAGAAACGAAATCCACTCAATTGCAATGGGAGTTTCCTCGTCAGGTTTCCACCATGGGCTCCACTTAGTGCATCTCATCTGCCATAAATCACTTTGAACCTTCAAATAAAAGGCTGGCTTGGACAACAAGTGAATATAATCCTCCATTAATGACAACTTGATCAAAACATGCGTATCCTCAATCAAGCCTATTGAACCTGGGCCTTTTAATTCACATTGGATTGGTATAGCCTTTCTCAACTCGTGTATCACAGGTTTTCCATAAGAGAATTTGCCCAGGACCACTAAATGTAATCCTTGTTGCAATATAGATTGTTTAACCTCAGTTTGCTTCCATTTTACCATTGGTTCTCCATACAGATACTCGATGGGTTTAGGTTAACAATGTTTACGTGCATGTGGGCATTTAATATTTGGGGCTGAATGAGTTTTGCGTAGTTTGTGATTGTAGTAGGGTAGTTAGATGTTTGGGGAAGCTATTTAGGTTGTCTAACGACTGGACAACCTCCATTAGAGGCTAGCCAATGGCCGACGAGGCCATGGAAGCTAGTTTTTTTAAAGCAAATATACCACTAGGCAGGCTGCCTAGTGGCTAATATATAAATAAAATCTCAAAATTGGGTCCAAAGCTTACAAGATGTTCAACACTAAATACAAGATGCACAAAACAACTAGCTACTAGTCGTATCAAATAACTAAGAATTAAGGAACTAGCTATTATAAAATGATAAGCTGAATGTTTCATTCTCTATTCAGTGTATATGAATCCAATAGCCAGGGGAAAGTACCAAGTAGCACCTATCAAGCTCTCACCAGGCGTCAGGGTATGTATTCCATTGAAAATGGACAAGGCTAGTATGAATTCTAAACATCTACACCACTGAATTGAAGCAAGCAAGATCTTTCAACCATCAATGTTGCTCCAGAATGAACAACTCCATATAGTTTTACAGTTCTAAATAAGACAGTATACTGAGTTTGTCCAAATCATCTAATAATTCACCTGCTCACTTAGCAAGCATAACATGTATACTTCATTATCATCTCCAGGTTGAGTGTGAGCACACACTAATACCACTGGAAAATGATAATACAATACACAATATAAAAATGAAAGCAGCAAATGATGACATGAGTTGTGAAACTTCAATTAATTTTGTAAGAATTGTCGAACCTTATTCACAGAAAGAGACCAAGATACAGTAGTATCTTCATGTATGAATATGAACCAAATAATTGTAATGCGCAATGTGATATCTTGTAAGCTTATGGAAAATACTACCTGAAGCCTGCATGTAGAAACCATGCTGAATACTGCTAAACCACCCGCAGGTTGAGCATGATAACATGCTAAGGTTAGGAATTTGAGATTTGTCCATGCTGATCAATGTTTTTCCTTCAATTGGCAGTTCATGGAATGAGTGAAATGTTATTGTACCTGCAAAAGAGAAAACTAGGTTGGCTAAAAAATCTGCAACAGTGTTGCCCTCTCGTAGAACATGCTGAAAGAGCACATTATATGTACTCTTTATCTCCTTAATCTTCCTCACTTCTGCTCCTATGCACCATGGAGTTTCCCATTCATCATCAATAATCTTCCTCATCACCAAGGAATCAGTCTCCATAATCAAAGGATGCAGTTGCCTTTCCACACAAAATGATAATCCCTCCACAATAGCCTTAGCTTCAGCTACTATATTAGTTGCCTCCCCTATCTCCTTTGCCTTAGAAAATACCAAGTTCCCATCATGATCTCGTACACAAAAGCCATATGAACTTGGATCAGGATTTCCTCCAGATGCTCCATCAGTATTGCACTAGAACCACCCCTCATGAGGTAGCTGCCATGTCACTTTCTTAGTCACTACATATGGCTTATAACCCTCAAAAAGGCTGATCATTTCTGGCCACAATAGAGGTATTCTGGACAGCCATGGATATCTCACCCTATTAAGAGAATACAGAGTCTTGTTTACTTTATTTATCACCCTATTGCAAGACACTGCACCACCATGTTTCATTGTTTTCCTTCTCTTCCAAAGCTCCCAAATAATCACTGCCAGGGCAGCTTGAAATAGTGGTTTGAGCTTAGGACAACACTTTGCATTCCACCATGCTCTTATTACTTGATGCACCTGTACCGAATTGATCACCAAACCTGCAGCTTGAAGGAAAGTTTTCCATACCTTGGATGCAATATCACTCATCAAGAACAAATGTTGAAATGAATCCTCATGTGGTTGTGAGTAGCACCAACATTTAGACACTGCCATATATCCACCTCTCCTCCACAAATCATTAATAGGCACCTTCCCCTTCCACACTCTCCATAAGAAGAAATAAATTTTAAAGGGTAAGCTCTTAGTCCATATCTTGCCAAATTCAAGATTGATTGGCTCCCTATGTCTTAAAATTCTCCATGCACTACTAACAGTAAACCTACCTGAAGATGTAGGCATCCATCTTGGAGTGTCCCAGTAGTCATCAGTATTAGCAAAGTGCACTTCTTGTCTAATATGATCTGCAATGTCCAGTGGGAAAGACTGATCCAGAAGTTAATCATTCCAGCCTTCTTCATCTCTCAAATCAGCCACCTCTTGCAATTCTTCATTGATTGGAAATTCTAGAGGTACTACATGGTACCAAGCCCCTAAGCCAGACCAGTTTTCATACCACACATTGGTCAACCCCCTATTCATTTCCCATAGGATTTCATGCCCCACTTCCTCTCTTTCTTCTAACATCTTCCTCCAAATATGAGAGCCTTCCCTAAATTGAACTACAGTTGGTAGTTCTTTTTTACAATATTTACTCCACATAAAATTTGACCATAGGAATTTGGTAGATCTAAACCTCCACTACAACTTAGCAAATAGAGCTTTAGAGACATCAACCAAGGATCTAAAACCAACACCCCCTCCTCCTTAGGCAGGCATAGGTTCTGCCACTTTGTGTAGTGTTTACACCTGCCTTCTTCCTTGAAACACCTAGCAAAGGTTTTGTGTAAATGTTCAAGCTCATTATCTAGTGGATCAAGTACAGAAAGAATGTGAGTGGGCATGCTTTGCAAAACACTAGAAATCAGTGTAGCTTTTCTCCCATAGGACAATGACTTTCCCTTTCAAGAATGCAGCTTTCCCTTCACCTTTTTTATCAAGTCATTACAATACTCCTTCCTTCTTCTTTTTTAAAATATTGGGAAGCCAAGATATGTAAAAGGGGATTCACCCTTTGAGAAACCAGTGATGGTTCCTACTGTATTCACCAAAGCTATAGCAACATTAGCATGCATGTAATAAGAACTCTTTGCATTGTTGATCAACTAGCCAGAAGTGTGCTCATAATTTGCCAAAACCTCAATTATCTTCTGTAATGAATATGGATCAGTAGAGGCAAAGATGATAGTATCATCACCATAAGATAAGTGGTTCAATGGATCAAACCACTTAGGCATGCCAAATACTTTAAACTGCCTATCTTTGAATAGCTTATTCAGGGACCTAGACAAAACTTCTGCTGAGAGAATAAATAAAGCTGGAGATAGAGGATCTCCTTACTTGACACCCCATGTTGAATGAAAGAAGCCAAAAGTTTGCCCATTAATGAGAACAAAATACCAGTTGTTTGCAATCAAATTCCACACCATCTTGATAAAATATTCTGCAAATCCCATTTTCCTTAACGCATGCATCAAGTACTTCCATGACACCCTATCATAAGCCTTTCGAATATCCAATTTGATAACAACATTAGCAGGTTTTCCCCTCAATCTTATGTCAGTAACAATCTCCCGAGTCAGCAAGATGTTTTCAAAAATACTTCTCCCCTTTACAAATCCAGACTGATTTGAAGAGATCAAGGAAGGCAGTATCTTCTCCAACCTATAATAAACCACCCTTGAAAAGACTTTGTTTATAAAATTGCTCATACTTATAGGTCTAAGATCTGAAAATGTTTGGACCACAATTTTTTTAGGCAGCAAAATAAGATTTGTATATGTTATGGACTTTGGCAAAGAGCTTCCCCCATAAAACAAAATCAATATGTTATGAATGACTTCCCCTACAATATCCCAGCATGCTTGAAAGAACAAGCTAGAGAAGCTCTGTATATGTTATGGCCACTTGCACTCTCACTACTTAATGTATTTACTGCTGCCTTCACCTCCCCTCTAGAAGGAATTTTGCAAAGCTCTAAATTCTGCTCACTTGTCACCATTGAAGGCATATTGTTTTGAAGTTAAAAGCTTGTAGGATCAGCCTCTTTAATAAACTGCTTCTAGAAATAATCAACCACAATATCAACCAACAAATCTTGAGACTCAATCCATGCACCATCATTATTCTGAATTCTTTTAAATTGAAGCTTCTACCTATTACCATTGACATGGTTATGGAAAAACCTAGTGTTTCTATCCCCTTCTTCAAACCATGTTATTTCTGCTTTTTGCTTCCTGTACTGCTCTTCAATACTCAAGTACTTCTTCAACTCAGCTTGAGCTTGTTGAAGTACTATTTTATTCTCCACTGTAGGTGCTTCTTCAAACAACATCTCCTTAATTCTAACCACATCTTCCCTAATAGCCAACTGCTTGAATATATCATCATAGGTGAGTTTACTCTATTTAGAAAGAGCAATCTTAACCCTCTTTAACTTCCGCTTGAACATCAAAAAAGGATCCCCAATGAAATCAACCATCCAATTCTGCATCACAACCTCCATAAAGGTTTCATGTTTGGTCCAGAAATGCAAGAACTTGAATAGTTTAACAAATTGCATTGCCTCCTCTCCATAACTCATCAAGAGTGGAGCATGATCTGAGCTTGTTCTAATGAGATGTTCCACCTCTATGTTGGGGAATAGAGTTTGGAAAGGCAATTTCACAAGGATTCTGTCCAAACGTATGAATATACATTCTTCATTTAGCCTTCCATTCCACCAAGTGAAAGGGCTGCCCTTGTAACCAAGATCAAATGGTCTACAAGAATTAATACAAAAGGAAAAATCTTCATATTATGGAGGATAAACAGGAAATCCTCCTATCTTCTCTTCTTCACCAAGAACCACATTGAAATCCCCCCCAACCAACCAAGGCAGGTCTATATCACTAGCAAGATAGTATAAATTATCCCACAATTCTAGTCTTTCCAGTGATGAACACTTTACATACACAAATGTCACCATAATGTACTTACCTATATCTTGATGATGCATCCCGATGGTCATCTGCTGCTCAGTATCAATCAATAGGTCCGTTCCACCACAACATCAAAAAATAACCATATCTTCCCATTCACATTTGAAATTGCTGCTTCCATTTCCAATCTCCTTCTATAATTCTGAATATACCTTTTCTTTTGAAATGGCTCCATGAGTGCAACAATAAAAAAACCATGTCCCCTTTGCATATTTGTAATCCTCTGAAAGGCCTGTTGAGTCTTAACAGACCTTATGTTCCATATCAAGGTTTTGATCATCATCTTGTTGTTGAGGCTGCCCTCTTGGGCAGCATTCTAGTAGGTGGCAGTGGATCCTTTGCTTGTGCTTGCTTCCTTCCTTTCTTTCCACTTCTAGCAGTTGCCCTAGGTGATAAATCCCCTTCCCTTGCAACTTCCTTAAATTTCCCAGCAGTTGATTCATCATCACCCTCTTCTTCATTTTGTTGTTGTTGATCCACCATGGCATTTTGAATATCAACTGGCAGCTCCTTGTGAGTGATTATATCATGTAGAATCTGATTAGGAGACTTTAATGGCACATTGATTTGGATCTGCATTGGTGATCCAGTCCCAGAAGCACATGCCATGGGCAGTGTTTCAAATTCTCCAATCTTCTCAAAGATACCTTATTTAGTTCCGAATTCCTCTCGATAATCCCCAGAGTCTCATGTATCATCTTGAATTGAAGCTCATACACAGAACCCAAACTAGGGTTCATTGTAGCAGAATTCCCAGAAAAAACTTTTCCATTGAGATCACCAACATTCCCCTCGGCTGTTTGGCGGTCTAACCCCAATGTATCCTTCACTACCTCCATATTGACATTCCCAACTTGATCATTCCTTAATGCATACATCGTAACCCCATCAACAATGGCCAAAATCTCCCCAGAATTCCTAGGGTTTACTGTTCCATTGGCTTGTTTCATGGCTAATGGTGCAGTAGATGACCCCCCTGATTTCCATGTTCTTTTAATGTCCCTCTATCACCTCCAGTTGATGGATCTGATTGTTTTACCTTAGAACTCGAATTATCATGAACCCTAGTTGTTGGAATGCTAGGGTTTACTGTAGCTGCCTCCAAAATGCCAGTTTCTTGTGTCTAATTGTTGTCCTTCTTTTCTTTGCCTCTTGTTTTATTTGTTGTGTCTAATTGAGCTTCCATATCTTCAAATTCATCACTCCATAGATCCTTTCTAGAATTAACCTCATTATGGTCCTCCAGTTGTCCAGAATTATCATACGTTTGAGATGGTATTTCATGGCAAGAGTGGTTTGTTGTCAAATTGAGTTCCCTTAGTTCCTCCTTACTTGTACCAAACCTTCTATGTACCCACTCAATTGTGGATTATTTTCTATCCCCCTCATCATTCCCTGCCTCACTAGGAATAGGAGAACTAGCCTTAGTTAATTCTTGAGTACCTTTCACACCTGGCGATTGAATCCCAGTTGGAGTAGGATTCAAATTGTTTCCCTTGTAAGCTGCCTCCCTTTCCTTATTTGCAACTTCAACTTCTTCCTTCTTAACACTTCTAGCATCAACCTTTCCTTTATTTAAGGAAATATTCTCAACATTTTGATCCCTAGCCTCCTTATTAAGCAAGCTGGAATTTTTTACCTTCTCCAAGTCCTTCACTGATTCACCAACCTTAATCCCAGTAGGCTTAGGATTTAAGGTTGAATCTCCAGCCTTCTTCTTCTTCTCCTGTTCTTGCACCTTATTGGAACCCTTGGTTGATTGTTACTTCACATTGTTATTGCCATTATCATCAACCTTGCCATCCGTAATTCTCAAAATTGATTGATCATTTTCCTCCTCCTCCAAAGCATCAAATTTGTTATTGGTGATCACTGCCTCAACTTTAGCCTTTCCCTTACCATTGTTGATTTCTTTCTCCTTTGTATTATCAATGATATAGCTCCGCTTATCACGTTGATATTTATTTTTTCTTGCCGGCATCCACTCCTGCTTAGTGGATTTGCAACAGGTTTCCCCAAAACTTTCCCACTCGCTAACACCTTTGTGGAAGCAGCAGCTGTGCCAATTATCTCTTGCTCATTGTTCTTGTCATTGCCTTGATCCTGAGACTGCCTGAATTCTAGGTTAATGATCCAACACTCCTTCTTCTTTGTGACCTTATTTCATGCATGATTTACAGTACTTAGGCATATAATCATACCTAATTTTGATCCATTTAAACTCTTCAGGTCCAGATTCATCCTCATCCTCTACAATTTTGATCATTTGAGGAAACTTTGATAGCAAATTCACCTCAACCTTCACTTTAGCACAACTTGGATGAGTTCCATTTTGCGTAGCCAAATACACATGAAGTGGCCTTCTTACTGCCCTAGCTAGAGAGAACACAAACGTATTGTCAAATAAGTTAGGTGGTAAATCTTGAAAGGAAATCCAAGCAATGGCAACATGAGTTTCCTCATTAGGTTTCCACCATAGATTCCACTTAGTACAACGCATCTGCCACATCTCATTTTGTATTTTCAAATACAAAGCTGGTTTTTACAAAATATGAATATAATCATCCATTAATGAGAGCTTAATCAACACATAACTATCCTCTATCAATCCAACTGAACACTACCCTTTTAGTTCACATTGAATTGGCATAGCTTTATGTAAATCAGTAATCCCAGGCTTACCATATGAGAACTTTCCCAAGACTGCCATGTTTAATCCTTGTTGAGCGATGAATTTACGTACTTGTTGTTTCTTCCAACGTGCGATTGGTTCTCCATGAAGGTATTCAATAGGTTTTAGGGCTATGTTAGGTTGTTGCTGCATGGGTGCATTTAATGAAGCTAGTTGAAGTAGTTTCGCATAATTCTGGATTGGATTTGTGTGAATATTTGGCCAATATTGTCCCTTATCTTTGAGGGTAGATCTATTTTGGTTCCTCAAATATAGCTCTGAGCATATTTAGTCCTTTAAGTATGCTAAAATGGAGCACTTTTAGTCTCACTAACACAATATGTTCAAAAACTAACGGTGTTACTCAATTCTGATTTATGAAGCAAATCTTCTGCTCTGAAGCAAAAGTTTCCTCTCCTTTTATTGGATAATGCAAATCATCACTTTAATTCCTCTTTTTTAGATAATGTCTTTTAAAATTTTGACCTTGAAAATATCCCCTTCTGTGCCAGTTTTCAATTAAAAAATGACACTGTATGGCCGCTGTAAAATAATAGTAGACAAATATATACAATTTGTAAATTTTTTGTATATATATATATATATATATATACACACACACACACACACATACACACACTTTCTGTATGTTAATATACAAAATTTATACAATTTTATATACTTTTCCGCTACCAGATGTAAATAGTTTTTGGCACGGGCTAAAAATGATAATACAACCTCGTTATTCGTTTGCTTCAATAATATGCCTAGAAGTGATCCTGGCAAATCTACTGTTTTCAAATTTTAAGTTTTCTTTTTGAAAAAATCAATTGAACTTTTTAAATGTATAGATAAACAAAAAATATACAAATTTTATATATTTTTAGCTATTATTTTTATAGCGGCTATACAGTATCATTTTCTCACTAAAAACTGGCACGTAAGGGGATATTTTGAAGGTCAAAATTTTAGAAGACATTATTTAAAATTGAGGAATTAAAGTGATAATTTACGTTATCCAATCAAAGGAGAGGAAACATTTTTCTTCAAAGAAGAAGATTTGCTTCATGAATCAGAGTTGGGTAATACTGTTAGTTTTTATTATGTCTGTCAGACTAAAGGTGCTCCACTTTAATATACTTAAGGGACTAAATATGCTCATGATTATATTTGAGGGACCACTGATCGACCTCAGGAGGGGGCTGGCCAGTGGCCTGGGCGGCCATTGAAGAGCTACTCGAGCTTCAACTTTCAGTCGTCGCAAATCGTCAATCGCCAATCGCCACAGCTCTCTCCTCACTCTCACACGTCGGGTGGGTTTTCATGGAAGCTAGGTTTAGGCGTCAAGTTTAGGGTTTTTTCATGATAGATAAGAGAGCTACTTTCGTTTTTTTTTTTCCAGATTTTTCTTTTTTTCTTTTTTTTCTTCAACTATTAATTTTCGTTTGCAATTTTCTCTAGTGGTGTATTGTTTTACAAAAAAGTGCATTTTCTCCTTACTTCGCATGGCGCTCATTTTACAGTTAAATAATTTAAGAGGTAAAATGATCAAAATAATATCAATTAAGAACATAAAAAGTATAGGCTCGTAATGCGGGTGCCAAATAAAAGTCTATAGGATCAAAAGGGCTAACTAGGGATAATTTTATTTGTGATAAGCATTAATTTCAAAAAATGAAATAAAATCAAATATCATTTTTCAAACCGAGCAACACCTATAACTTCGCTTCAACTCACATACCGGACAAGTTCTATGGCATGGACTACGTAAAAAAATAATATCACCACACATGACACATGAGTCACTAAGAATGGTACCATTCCGACTCTCAAACTAATGCAAGTATTCACAAAGCCATAGGATATTAAGCATTAAGCGCATAGTGAACATAAGTCAAGAAAATGAGATATAGGCGTCACAAGACAAGCTATCCAATCAAACGAGGCATCATACGAATTCTAACACATAGGGAAGATACTACACATGCCAAAGAATAAATATGCTACTATCAAATAAGTCAAGAGCACCTAGGACTCTCATCTTTCTTCCTCCTTTTATTTCTTAAATCATAATCCACTCTAAAATTAAAATAATTACTATCCGGTTCAAATTATATCCCATGGAAAAGAACCGAGGCACAAAGAAAAACTACGGGGGATTATTACTACCTAAAGAAAATAAAATACATGTTTTTGTATTTTTGTTTAGATTTTAATCCCTCTAGAAAATTATTTAAGAGATCAATCGTCAGGAAAAGTCCAATATTTTCAATTGTTTTTTTGATTTTTGATTTTTTTAAAACTTAAGCTACTAAAATTACTATGAATATACTACACCATTAATTATACTAACTATGAAATTAAATACTAATAATATACTACACCATAAGAAACTAACAATATACTAATATAATAATATACAAACCACATAGAATCTTCCACCCCACACTTAAAAGAGTGCAGTGTTCCTAATGCATAAATAAAATAAAAATAACAAGGGTGGACAAGAAACTCCCTTAAAGGCCAAAGGCAGAGACAATAGCAGCTCGTGGGGTACTCAGAGTTCTCCCAAGGATGGTCCTTTGTGCGGGTACCTCACACTGGTTACAACCATCTGGCTCACTTTTGCACATCTTATGGCATTTATTTATATGCTCATAATACTACAAAACAAAACCAAACACTACAAAAATTATATAATAAAAATAAAATAAACAAAAATAAAAGAAAGCAGTAAAGCTGGGTTGCCTCCAAATAAGCGCCTACTTTAGCGTCGCGGCACGACATGAACCAGTTTGTGCCTCCACCATGAACTTATGAATTGCACCCCTAACTTGGTTTAAAGCTTTCGGTTATGCTCCAATGGTGGTGTAACCAATCTAATTGGGCCAACTAACCAATGTAGTATTTTGCACTTCTTCACCTTTAACTAAGGTATGTACTTCTGTTTCTCTGCACAATAAATCCTAGAATGTAAGCACCTTGTTCCTTGTCCATTGGCTCCTCCAAAGGCTCAGATGACTCGATTTCTATGTCATCATCCAAGCACAATGTTAATACATGCATGGAATGAGTACCAATGTGTTCTAACTCTATAATTGCATCACTATTTACATCCTCATATGTACACACTTTAGAGTCCTCAATTACTATTATCTACTTCCTCACATGACTCTAGAGTACTTTTCTCAACATGGACATCATCAACAAAAATATGATCGAATGATGGGCTCTCAACTTTTAGCTCCTCAATTAGGCGTATAAGCTCCTTTTCAGCTTCACACAACTCATAACCATTTTGTTGGGCATTAGACGCATCAACCTTTGCATTCAATTAAGCTTCCAAGTCGTGAATAGCAATGCCAAATTGTTCAATCTCTTGTCCTAGTTCAACTCTTCCTTTTATTAAGTTTCTAACCCCAACTATATGTCACGACCCAACTGAAGGGTCATGACTAGCACCCGGGCCATACTTGCCGAGCACCAAC
>AWOL01S0017143.1:20148-36423 GCA_000715115.1 Nicotiana otophora
AGCGGACTTGGCAAATTTTCTTGTGTGTGGAATCATTTCGGATGAGTTCTCTTCAAGCCAAAGGAAGAAGCTCAAAAGGTATTTTCAAGATTATTATTAAGATGAACCATACCTTTTTCGAATTTATACGGACGGGATAATTAGGAGGTGTGTACCGGAAGAGGAGTAAGGTGATATTCTTGGGGCTTGTCACTCTTCGCCATATGGTGGTCATCATTGTGGAGCAAGAACAGTTGCCAAAGTGCTTAGTTGTGGTTTCTATTGGGTTGCTCTTTACAAGGATGCTAGTGAGTTGGTGAAACGATATGATGAATGTCAACGGGCCGGTGGAATCTCAAGGTAAAATGAAATGCCTCTCACAACCATTTTTGAGATTGATATTTCTGATGTTTGGGGCATTGACATCATGGGCCATTTTGTGAGCTCTTGTGGAAATACCTACATCATGGTCGTGGTGGATTGTGTTTCCAAATGGGTTGAGGTTGTTGCTTTACCCAATAATGAGGCGAGAAGTATAGTGGTTTTCTTGAAGAAGAATATTTTCACAAGATTTGGTACTGCACGTGTAATCATAAGGTCATGGCTCCCTCTCACCCACAAGATACTAGGCAAGTGGAAGCCTCCAACCAGGAGATAAAGAGTATATTGTCTAAAACGGTGAATGCTAATCCAACGAATTGGTCCAAGAAGCTTGATGATGCGTTATGTTCTTATCAAACGTATTACAAAAACCTATCAGGATGTCTCCATATCGGTGGCCATTCAATTTACTCCATTTCTTGGAAAGAAATTCATTGTGTTTAAAGTGGTGTTCGAAAAAGCTTGTCCTCTTGAGGTGGAACTAGAGCACAAGGCAATGTGGGCTCTAAAGAAGTTTAATTGGGATGTAGCCTCTAACTTGAGGGGCGCACATTTGAATGAATTGGAAGAGTTTCGGTGCCATGCATATGCGAGTTTGTCCTTTTACAAAGAAAAGATGAAATATCTTCATGACTAATACATTTGGAACAAAGAGTTCAAGGCGGGCGATCTAGTATTGTTGTTTAACTCAAGGTTGAGAATGTTTCCCGGGAAGCTAAAATCCAAGTGGACTTGTCCATTTGAAATTGTGGGTGGGACACCTTTTGGTGCATTAGACATAAAGAATAAGAAAGACGAAGTATTCTGAGTCAATGGTCACCGGATGAAGCACTACTTGGGAAACGTTGGAGATAGCCACATGGCGTTGATCATTTACTTCACTTGAGGAAGCTTTGACATTGCTTCTACATTAAATTAGGCGCTTCTTGGGAGGCAACCCATGTTCTTTTCCTTTTCTTTTGTAGTTAGATGTTATTTGTGTTCTCACGTGATTTGAAGTGTGCTAAAGGGCAATATGACTTGCAAGAAGGGTGAACTACAAATTTCCCAAGTGTTCAAGGATCTGCGAACCGCACAATTCTATGTGCCACAGCAGGAGGACATTCGCAGTCGCACATTTCACATGTGGGCCACACAATTATGATCTTGCAAAAGTGTAAAAATGTCAACTCTCTGAAGTTTGAGCCTATCAGTGCGGGGCTAATCTGCGACCACAAGAGGAAATCGGCGGCCACACCCAAAAATGTACGGACCACACATTAAGATCAGAGAATGTTGACCCATGTGATAGAGTGCGGACCGCACATGGAAATCTGCGGCCGCACTTGACCCCTTTTCCCTCTTAAGATTCTTAGTATAAATATAAATCTTGAGTTCATTTTACACTTTTCCCTTTCCTCAAAATCGCTGTTACTCTGCAAGTTTCTTGAGAGATTTTCATGGTCCCACAATACACCCACTTGTGCTTATACACCCAGTGCACTCACTCTATCTGGTATGGTTCATTTCATGTTAATTTATTGTGTTAGTTTAATTTGTAAAATTTTAATTTATTTTTAGGCCTTCTATAATTAGAGTTCATCCACGTGCCCATGTGGATTAGATCTGAATTGGGTAGTTGATAATATATGCTATAATGGGTTGGGTTAATGAGATTTCATGATTACACCATGTTGCCATGTTTATTTGTACAAGTAATTGCAAAATTTAAGTAGAAAAAGAATGTATATGCGTAAGTTTTAAAATCTACGGCCGTACTTGTATTTGTTTCTTCTGCAGTTTTGGTGTTTTGGGAAACCTGGTGAAGCAAGTGCATCTGCGGCTGCACTTTAATTTTGCAGACCACGAAAATCCTAAAGGGGTCGCACTAAAAGATGTGCGGATCACAGATATATTCTGCGGCCGCAAAACTGCCTCTGCACTATCGTCAGAGAGGGGCTTCTAGGCCTTTGATGTTTTTTGATAACTGTGTGGCCAGACTAGTATTTGTGCGGTTCGCACTTCCTGTCTACGGCTGCACATAAATAATCTGCACACTGTAGATCCCGGTTCCAGCAGCCTCTTATTTTTGTTGTAATTTCACTTTGTCCACAATATTCTCCCTGTCCTCCATAAGTCTTGCATATGTTGAATGATGAGTTGCAACTAACAATCTTCTTTTCTTTGATACAGGCAATGGTTCGATCGCACCGCGACGGTGAAACTACAAAAGGAAAAGGTGAATCTTCTAGGGGTCGAGGTAGAGGTACCTTGCCCCTTGGCCAGCCCAAAACCATTAGGAAGAAAGCCACAACAGGTAGACGGAGAGGTGCAGACCTCTACGAGTCTTGTCCCTATCTCCCGTCTAGGGAAGATTCGGAGGGAAACTCAGCCAATATTCAGGAAGAGAAGACACCAACATAGTCTAGGCCATAGGGGAGATTTCAGCTCAAAGATGAGGCCTCCTCATCTCACAGCACTTCCGAGGGGCCAAAAAGTGCTAGCCAGACCTCTGATCCAGCACCTGCCCCATACACAAATGCACAGACTGTATAGCATATCCCAGATGATGTTAGAGGGGGAAATAGTACATCCACGGGTGTGGAGAGATTGAAGAAAAAGGAGATATGTGAGGTTAGCTTCGTTAGCTTGGTAGGCCTCACTGACTTCCATATGTTGTGGCCAGTATGATCCTTCACACTTGAGCAGCAGTTTCCCTTGAAGGATTTGGATAAATACAACACGATAGTGTTGAGGAAGTTCAGAGCAAGAAAGGGCTAGATGTGATTTACTGAGCGAGTTGAAGATGCCAAGGAGTACCTCGTCCGAGAGTTCTACACAAATGTTTCTCTCATCAAGAAGGGGAAGAAGGTGACTAAAGTATGCAACCTCAAGATGAGGTTTGATCAGCACACGCTAAATGCCTACTTGGGGTTTGAGGACCTGGAGCTAAGAGAGTGCCTATTAAAGTGTGCAATGAAAGAAGAAGCCGACCTTGGCTAGCTGAGATCTTAGCACCACCAGGGCTACCACAACCATGGATCACTAGTGGGGTTCCCATTTAGCAAAACACACTGATCCTTGAGGTGAAGGGATGGGAGACCTTTGTTTGTAGCATACTGGATCCGTACCAGAATGAGACTCCTCTTCCTCTTCCTCGTGATGTTCTTGTGGCATCTATCATGGCCAGGTACCCAATTAATATGAGTGTCGTGATGTCGGCTAACATTTCATTGGTAGCACAACATACCAACACGGCCTACCCTTATCCTAACACTATCACAGAGTACCTCACTGATGTGAAGTTATATCCAAGATCATATGACACAAGGTGAAGTTGAAGAAGCCATTTGATTGGTATTTGTTGATGGATGCAACAAACCCAAAGAAGAGAGCTCAGCCTTCTACAACCAAAGGCCAATCTGACGATCCAAGAGTGGTAGTCATCGAGACAACTGACATTTCATCTACCTCTGTTGATCCCTCTTCTAGTGCTACTACTATACCTCTACCACCGCCCTCGGGTCTTACCACAACCCCTAGGGCAGCCCCTACTATAGCTCTGAGGTCGGTGCCCATGCTTACAACTCCATTATCCGCTCTACCATTCTTCAATACATTGGCGAGTCTTAACAATCGGATGCAGATGACAACTTCAAAGCTATCTGACATATGTAGTATTATTGCAGCGTAGACATATATAGGTACCACAGGTTTCCTATGATCTTGATGAGAAGTTAAAGAAGATTCTGGACAACCAGAAGATGATCACAGACACTATGGTACATCACAAGTCAGTTATTGAGGAGTCGGCCAAAGAAGTGAAGAAGATGAGGAAGTCCTAAGAAAGCAAGAGATCGGTTGACAAGCTTAGGAAGGAGGCGACAAGACTTGTGACGGCTGGGGATCTACCCTTTGATATGTTACTTGACCCAGACCAGTCCGTCCCAGATCCATATGCACCATTTGCACTGGTTGCACTAGCTGGCCAGTCTGATGAGCCATGCCTTGCTGCCAACACTGCTAAGGCAGTGCCTGTGGTGTTTGCCACTCCAGCCACTCCTAGATATGATGATGATGATAAGTTGGTTGAGCTAATGGGAGATGATGTTGCTGAGGACACTGAGATGTCCAAGGATCCGTATGGAGTTTTCTTCGCCCTCTCTCTTTTCACTCTTATATTTTGAAGCATTGGGGACAACACTTACTTTTATTCGGGTGGGGGGGGGTAGTGTTTATTTGATTTGACATATGACACATTTTGGATACATTTGGACTGTAATAATTTGATGATTTTGTTCCTTTTCTTATTCGTAGTTTATCTATCTTTAGTAGTTATTGTTCATTAGCTTCTTTAATTTTCCACTTTAGTTCTTCTTTTTTTAGTAGCATCTTCTTATGTTTTCGTAAATAATAAGGCTTTGGTTTTCTTAATGCCACGATTCTTTTCAAAGGTAGTTTTTGTGTGAACCGGGTGACGCGTCCCAAGGATGGATGGCGTGACAACCTTCTTAAGGGAGTGAGTCAGTTTATATATGTTTAGGTAATAATAATAGTAATAATAAAAGGCCTAATCAAATCATTCTCATAAAAATATTCATTCATGCTTTATTTGGTACTAACACACTTGACTACATGTTTATGGTTTGAAACAAAATTTTTTAAAGAAAATAGCTCTAGTTAGTGACTTTGAGACTCTTGATTTTTCTTTGGTAATCATTTAGTGGTTTATTGGACCATAGTGATCTTTAACTTGATTGTGGTTGTTGTGGTCTCTAGACTATATCCTCTTTTAAGGTTTAGTTAAGTGAGGGGTGAGGTGATCTTTCGTTGCAAGTCCAAGTACCCGTGCGAATGATCTGGAACTTTTCCCGAATGTGCTTCAAGGCAAAATCCTGAGTTTTCTTGATTTGGGAAATGATTGTAGGCTTTCTTTGGTCCATTTGAGATTTATATTGCCAACCAATGTTGTTATCCCTAGTCAACCCCCTTTGATCTTCTAGCCTTTCTCATTTGATAACCATGATATAAGCCTTTATCCGTTTTGTCGTGATCTTCTCTTTCCACCCGGACCTTCCTTAACAGTCTTGTGAAATAAGTGGCCTAAGGAATAATGAGGGAGAGTTGAGCAATTTGTAAAAGGTAACAAGGCACAAAAGAGACAAAACAAATGATTTCTATGAAAAGAGAAGGGAAGAAAAGAGAAAGAACAAAAACAAAACAAAAACAGAAAATGCAAGAAAGATAATAAAGGAAGGGTTGATGATTCAAAAAGAGGTAATGATCCCTAACGTGAGCATAGAGGGAGAAAAAAAATGAAATGCACAAGCAAGAGTGATGTCAAGTCTCTCTAGCCTCCAAGAAAAAGAGAATGCCTCTAAGAATTAGTAATTGAGAGCCAAGAAATGAAAATGTGGAGTGCTTAAGGAACGGTGTAACCACTTAACCATATGGTATCCTACCCCAATCCAAAATCCTTCATTACAACCCGAAATAAGTCATACTTGATTTTGAACCGAGTAAGCTTACATTAGTGGTGATGAACACCAGGGGCAAGCCTATGGTACTTGAAGCCACACTTGTGAAATTCTATGGTAAGAGAAGAGTAAACTTTTCATTGATCTAAAGATTGAGTGCTAACCTTTATAGGGAACTTGGAAAATGGAAGTTAGAGGAAGAAAGGTTTGGATTCCACCATGATCTACGTGATAGAACAAGAGTACTCGATGAGTAAAGTCAATTCTTGAAGCTCAAATGTCACATTAGAACTATAGGTGCATGATATGTGAATGGTCAACTTTTTGATAATGCACGAGTGTTGTGTGTAATTGCTGGTCCCAACTGAGTATGGATGGCTTACCATTGACTCGCTGAAATGACCTTTAACTCTGAGGAGTTGGTAACTAATCTATTTGTTAGAGGACAAGCAAAGACTTAAGTTTGTGGGAGTTGATAAGTGTGGATTTTGACAATATTTTAGTAACTTCTCGCTTTAGTTTTAGTCTGAAAGTGTTGATTTATGTTCCTAAAACTAATCGAAGTGTGCAAATTGCAGGAATGTTGGAGATTTGGACTCTAATGAAGAAATCCAACTCAAAAAGGAGTGTCCCGACTCACAAGGAAAGAAGGGGCGCAACAGACCAGAAGTGCGGACCGCAGAATTCTCTTTGCGGCCGCAGATCTTATGTAGAATCCCAGAAGTGATTAAAGAGAAGTGCGACCGCAGAACATGGTTGCACTGACAATAATTCAAAAAGTTCATAGAGTGTGCAAAATGACCAAGAATAAAGCCTTGCCAGAAGTGCGGATCACACATGATTTGTGCGGCCGTAGAAGCTGAAATGTAGCCATATATCAAATTGTGCGGCTGCAGAATCTCTCAACCTGCAGACTCAAGCAATGTGCGGACCACACACGGAATTGTGTAGCAGAACCTCCCGAAGGGCATTATTTTGACGGGAATCACTTTTTAAGGCCAGGTTTTGATGTTTTCCTAGCTGTAGCCATTGTAGTATACCATTTTGGGTAATTTATGATCCTTTTTGGACAACAACATCATAGTTTATCATTTCAATTTTATATTATGGCTTTAATTAGTGTTTCTTCTTTGTTTTCTTCACTTTCTACTATGAGTAGCTCCATTCTTACTAGAGTTGTGACCCAACCCTAGTGTGTAAACATTATTGGTATTTAATTTAACCCTTGTTTATGACTTATTGTTTGTTATTTAGCCTTGTTCATGCTTTAGTTTTATAACTAATGGTTGCAAACATTGATTAATGACCTCGTGTAGGAAAACATGGCTAAAAAGAAATTGGGCTAGTTAAGGATTTGACTAGCCTAATTAAAGAGTTTGAATTACAGATACGGAAAACTCGACTTCAGCTCATATCAACTATTTAGCTTGATACCCATTTAAGCTTGAGAAATCCAAATTGGGCAAAACCACTCTACGACTGGGAAGTATTGAGTGGGTAACTTAGAGTTGAAATCTATGATACATCCCAACTACTAAAATAAGTTTTAACATAACTAACCCATTAGGAGAACACCTAGGCGAAGTTTACATCCCTAGGCCTTTTTCCTGTATGAAAACAACCAAAAACAATCAGTCAATTTCTAGTTTCATTTCTCTAGTTGATCATTGATAGTATAGTTTATACAAGTAATTAGCAAAACGAACTTGATTGGAAGTGTATTTAAGTCGTTTCGTCTCCGTGCATCAGGTATAAACTCTAACACCCATTATTAGCTCCCTGAGGAAACCGACCCTGACTCATAATTGCGTACTATTCTTCCAACGACCTCCTCCACTCATTGTTGAGTATGGATTAGGAATGGATCATATATTGTGCTATCCGTTTCTCCATGGTTATAGTCATGTACTTCACATGTTTGTTGTTATTGCGCATATGCTTATTGAATTTAGAGCATCATGGCATGAGGTATTCCATATGGACTGGTGTTCAGATTGGGTCATGCATCGCATTAGAGTAGGTTGGAATATGATCTTTTTTCTTATTTCATGTATATTGTTCCTCCTTTGTGTGATGGGTTCGTAGAATTGCGCCTTGTAGTGGTATTTGTTAAGCTTGCGGGATGGTTATCTTATTTGTTTTTCTTTCCATTATTGGGTACATTAGAGTTGTTGCCTATTTGGTGCACTAGTTGCACAAAATGTGGATCAAGGCGGTGTTGGTGTGGAATGTCGGTCGAGAAGCTTATGCTGGATGAGATGAGGTTATTGGATCTGGAATAAGTGCTACCGGATTTGATAACGGTATGTTGGGAAGAATAATTTCACAAGCTAACTTACAATTCGGCTATGGTTCTTGTCAGGTGAGACAACTCGGAGTTTGAGCCTTTGTCATTCTATTCTTTTACATATGGTGAGGACACGAGCTAGAGTTACTAATGACCCTGCCCCTAGAGCCGGTGTTGCTAGAGGCTAGGGAAGGGGCAGAGGCAGAGGCAGAGACAGAGGCCGAGGCCAAGGCCAGGGAGGAGCACGTGCTATAGCTAGAGTTCTTATCAGAGAAGCAGTTGAGGAGCTGCCAGTAGATCCTGCTGGGGGACAGGCATCGGATGTGCCTGTTACTACCCCGGACTTTAGGAGACATCAGCACAGTTCCTGAGCATGTTTGGTATATTAGCTCAGGTAGGGTTTATACCGGCTGCACCAGCTACTTCACCGACTAGGGGAGGAGCTCAAACTCCTGTCGCCTGCACCTTAGAGCAGCGGGCTCACATTGGTCAGCTTCCGGGTGTGGTGCCGGCGTAGCCAGGTTTTCCAGTTCAGCCCGTGATTAGGGAAGCAACATCTGAGGAAGAACAACTTAGACTTGCAAAGTTCAAGAAGTATTACCTTCCTACCTTTAGTGATTTGGCTTCAAAGTATGCACATCATTTCCTAGATGAGTGCCAGCATTATCTCTGCACTATGGGCATTGTGGAGATGAGTGGGGTTGTTTTTACTACGTTGCAGCTTAAGGAAACGGCATATCAGTGATGGCGAATGTAAGAGTTGGGTAGCATGTCCAAGGCAACTTCACTCACATGGGATCGATTTTTAGAGTTCTTCTTGAGGGAATATGTTCCTCAGACTCTTTTGGATGCCTGGCGCATGGAGTTTGTGCAGCTGTGCTAGGGAACTATGCCAGTGTCACAATATGCCGTCAAATTCTGTGATCTGTCCAGACATGCACCTGCTTTGGTTTCTATAGTCAGAGAGCAAGTTCGCAGGTTCATTTAGGGGCTCAACCAATATATCCGGTTTAGCATAGCTTGGGAGTTGGAGTCAGATGTTCCATTTCAAAAGGTGGTAGAGATTGCTTGCCGACTAGAGGGAATGCAGGACTAGGAGGGAGAGGACATAAGGGTTTAGGAGAGAGAGGACAGGGAGGCTAAGAGGCCTCATAGACCAGGAGGATCTACTAGTCCCTATTTTGGAGGCAAGGTACACCATGGTAGAGATTTTTTTGGTCTGTTTATTAGTTTTCACTTCAGGCCTTGCGCGGTGCTTCAGATATCCATAGGTCTTAGAATGCCCGTGCCGGACAGCTTCCACAACCATGCCAGTGGAGTGGCTGCTTTGAGTGTGAAGATACCATCCACATGGTGAGAGATTGTCCCAAACTCCGGACAGATGTGTCACGGCAGGGTGTCCAGGCTATGCGTTCGGCTCGAGTTGTTGATATCACTGCACAGCCAGCTTGGGATGTAGGTCAGGCGGGTAGAGGGTGCCAAGAATGGGGCTCGGTCCGTTGATGTTGTACAAGTATGGTTTTGATTTATTATAGAGGAGCATCATTCATATTTTGTTTCAATTCTGCTTATGTATTTACCCCTATTGGGAAATTCTATAGTGGTATCCCATATCTATCGTTTTGTTTTATTCATTATTGAGAGCTATAAGACTAGGAATGACTTTACGTTACCCATTATGGTAGGTTTTGATGTGATTTCTGGGTGATTGGTTACGATTTGTGAATTAGATGCTCTACCGGTGTGGGAGTTCAGCATGTGTTGTGACCTTGCTAGCGAAAATTGAATTAATAGAAGGTTTCGGTTAGTATGATGTGTAATCTACTTGTGATTCAGAGCTGTGGAAGGGATCCTCGCGTTTCCATGAGATTTGTTATGTTTGGGTCGGGCTGCGTGCCGCGGTGAAGTTATATTAGGATTATATCCTTGTCAGTAGTTCGTATACTTTGATTCTCCCTTGCGGAATTAATTCGTAGTATGGTACTGATAGGGAGTTGTGCCGGTCGACCTTGTTTGATAGTTCTTTCATGTGTTCCCTCGTATATTGAGTCATATTCATGTTGTTCTTATTGCGGTTTAGCTTGCGAGGTGTATGACCAAGTGATGTTGGGTGTAACTTGTTTATTTGAGTGAATAATCATGGCATCTTTGTGCTTCTTGCATCCTTGTCGGTGTTATGGAGGTTTGGAACATGGTTCTAGCTGATATGAGGCTAATTGTCAGTGCTGGGTTTGAGTATGGACGGCTATTGTGATTAGAAATGTTGTTATAGACATATGTGTAGTGTCTTAGGTCATGTGTTTGTATCTGGTGAGTGTATACATAGGTTATTGCAGCTGGTTGAGGCTGATACTATGTGTTGATGTAGGAATCAGGTCTTGTGGAAATAACCGGATGGTGAGAAATTTTGTTCTAAGGCCTATTGGTATTGGTGGAAGGAAAAACCTTCAGTTGAGGTGGTGTTATCGGGCTTATGTGGATTTGGGGTGACGTGGGGTCACACGCGGGTGTATGTATGGTTTGTTCACTCAGTGATTGATGACTTCGGAATGATTCTTGCCACGGACGAGGATGCATGTTTGTTTAAGAGGGGGAGAAGGTAACGATCCGACCGGTCTTTTTTACAATTAGTGTCCCATTCACCGGCTTAAGGTATCGAGCGGCTATGTATTGTGTATTATGACTAGCATGTGTGGTGGAGTTCGGATTTTGGATGATTCGGGATCAATTTGGAAGAAGGATTCTTGTGTTAGAAGCTTAAACAGTAAGAGTTCACCGGAGTTTGACTTTTGTATAGACGAATCTGAAATGGTATTTTGATGATTCTAATAGCTTCTTATGGTGATTTTGGACTTAGTCGTGCGTCCGGATTTGGATTTGGAGGGCCGTAAGAAAATGTGAAACATTTGGGCGAAAATTGGAAAGTTGAAGTTTTGGAAGGTTAAGAGGTTTGACCGAGAGTTAATTTTGTTGATATGGGGCTCGGATTGTGATTCATATAGTTGTATTAGCTCTGTTACGTTATTTGAGACTTGGAGAATTGTATTTATTATGATTACAATTTAATTTTATAATTTTTGTATTTTAATATGATTACAAAAGTTCATTTTTGAATTAATCTTGTTTTGATTGGAGAATTGGGAGTTTTTATCAAAAACATTTTTTGAATATAATAATTGGGTTTTCAACATCGATTCAGAGTCGGTATTGGATGAAATTAGTATGGTTGGACTCGTAAACGAATTAGTGTTCGGATTTTATTAATTTTGTCGGGTTCCGAGGTGTGGGCCCGGGGTTATTTTTGGGTTGACGTTTTAGTTATTTTTTAAAGATTGAAGCTTTATTTTCCAGAATAGTTTCCTATGAGTTTTGTTTATGATTTGAAGTTTTTTTGGCTAGATTTGAGCCGTTCAGAGGTTGTTCCACTCAAGAAGGACATCTTAGAGTAACGGTCCAGCTTCTTTGAGGTAAGTATCTTGCCTAACTTTGTGTGGGTGAAACTACCCCTTAGGATTTGAGTAATTTGTGCTAATTGTGTCATGTGATGGCCGTGTACGCGAGGTGACGAGTACGCACTCGGGCTTATTTGTGGAAATTTGACTGTTTAGTACTCTTAGGTTCTTATGTTCATTAGATGTTAAGTTGTTTTAGCATGTTAAATCCCCCATTTACTAAATTTACCCTTACGCGTCTTATTTGGAATTAATTGATTCATGGTTTACCCTTGTTGACAATTAAACGTTTATGTGCCTTAATTGAAGATATTTCCTCTTTATTGCCATGCTATCTTTTCTGTAATTGCTTATCCTTAATTAAAGTTATTATTATCCTTTCCGTAATTGCTTATCCTTAATTGAAGTTATTATTATTCTTTCCGTAATTACTTATCCTTAATTGAAGTCATTATTATTTTTTTCATAATTGCTCATCCTTAATTGAATTTATTAGTATCTTTTTCGTAATTGCTCAACCTTAATTGAGGTTTTGTTATTCATTTCATTGTTGACATATCATTATTTAGAATCATTGATTCATGCTATCTCTCTTACCGTCGACTTGTAGTTATGTGGAAATCATTGTTGCACTTTATCTCTCATCTTGTTGAAAGCATTATTCTCTGCTGTCTCTTTCATTATGAGTTCGTTTGTCCGTTTCTTTGTGTTCTGAAGTTCTTGAGTGGATTTACTTGTCGTATTCCCGTGTTATTGTTGTTGTTGCTGTTGTACTGAGTATTGGTGAGCCGAGGGATATGAGTGGTTATGGGATTGATATTGTTTTGAGGAAATGTTGTGGCATATGTACACATATTGTAAAGTTATTTTATTGTGTTGTTATGTTTTGGCACACGTGTTATTGTTGAGAGAATTATCAGGGTGTTCGCACATGAGTTGTCCGTGCTATTGTTACTATTGATATTTGCACATGCGGTGTGACAAGACGGGCTATATATGTGGGTTTGCGCATGTGGCGAGACAAGGTGAGAATATTATTATGTGCTTGCGGCGAAACAGTGTGGGCATTTAATTTAATATTGCGCACGTGGCGACACAATGTGGGCTATGTCGGGGAATGCTTTGTGATGACTTGTGATGGCCTGGGGGCATTTTTATTGTTGTTATTTGTATAGTGGTGTGCATACCCTGTGTGAGTTAGAACGCGTACATTTTGTGGTGATCGTTTCTTATACTATTTCTTGTTTACTTGAATTGTGGTAGAACACTTGTACAACCATACACGTAAATAAATCACCCATATCGGGTTAAGAAGACGAATCCTGATGTTATTGAGCATTTACATGTACTCCCGTGTACTTGCCTTCCGTGTGAGAGTTATCCTGTTGGCAAGTGAGTTGTCCGTGCAGCCTGATGGTAGACTATAATCTCGTATTTTAGTCGTTTATCGCACTCTAATTTACTGCACTTCAATTGAGTTTGGGCTTTAATCACTAGTGTTTTGCATTAATTGCTTTTTTTATGCCTAGTAAGAGTGATTCCAAGATATATAGATATTATGGAATGAAATCGAGCTATTTGGAGGTTTGAAGTCTGAGTAAAAGCCTAGGGGATTAAGTCGGGATCGCCTTTCGGGGATCGAGAACCACATCCGAAATCCAAAACGTAAGTAAAACGATTCACTCTGAAAAAAACACACAACCGCGGCGCATGGGGCGGTGTGTGGGGCACCGCGGCTGCCCAAATTACGCCCCAGTCAATTTTGCACACTCTCTGACCAATCCCACTACAGCCCCGCCTGGCGTGTCGCCCCATGCGACGCGCCTGTGCAATATTTACAGCACTGGAATCCTATTTCACGCATGAAAAGGTGTTTTTGTCTGGGCACGACCCTACTAAGTATAAATACATGTAAAAACGTTATTTTTAGGACTTTTGACACATCTTAGACCTAAGGGAGCCAAGGAGGAGGCGGAGAAGCAAAATCACAAGTATTTCATCATTCAATCCTCACTCAAGACAAGAGTTTGGATCATTTTACGCTTTCCTTTTATTTAAACATTGTTGTGATGAATCGCTCCATATTTATGGAGTAGTTCTCTTTAGGGTTTGATGGATTTTGTGTATTGATACTTGTTTATGGATATTAACTCTAGTTTTAATGTATAGCATCATTTTGGAAATTTTAATCGTTGCATAAATACTCACTTATTCATTTAATCGAGAGAGGCATAAATTGTGATATTCTTGCATTCTATCTTGTTAGATGAATTCATTAATTCTTCTTAGTAATTGAAACAGGATAATGGAATTGTTTATTAAAACAATCCACTAGTATCTCGTGCATATCTTCACTGATCTTAAATTAGTTTATCTTGTGAGGTTGAGACTTAATCGAGAGAAGCATTTCTACTAAACAATTGAATTAATAAACTAGTGAATTCGAGAGGCTCACTTGAACATTAGAAGTGAATTATCTAGAGTTAAAACCCAACATTTGTCTTGCACCTATCCTATCAACCCTATCTTCTCCCAATTGATAACCTTCTTTGCTCACTACTTGCGTCGATTGTCATTAGCCAAAAGTTTAATTCTTCATTAACTTTAGTTTTAATTACAGAAATATCAATTTCTTATCATCTTGGACAGCAATCTAGCTACAAACTACAAAAATATTATTTAACTCCAATCCTTGTGGATACAATATTATATTTTACTATATTCGTTTATCGAGCATATATAAGTGTTTGTTTTGCCCTCATCAAATTTTGACGTCGTTGTTATGGTTTGGCAATCAATAGTGTTGGAAATAGTTTGTTGTGCTAATTCAGGAATTTTTCTTTTTATTTTATTTTTTCTCTTTTTACGGTTGGTATTCTTTGACTATGCGTAGGCTACAGGTTAGATTGGTCCATGACTCGATCTTCTGGGAAAGAAGTACAACCATACGAGCCAGAAATAGAGAGACAACTGTGACAGTTGAGGAAGAAAAGAAATCTCCCTGAGTATATAGAGAATGTTGGGAAATCCTCAACCAAAGAAAACATGGTCGGAGATGATGCTAATGTAGATTTGGCTGCGATGGAGGCATCCCAGCAAAGAGAAAAAGCTGCAAGGGATGCTGAAAAAGCGGCTATTAGAGATGCAAAAATTACATATGAAGAAGATAGGACTCGGAGAATGGCACAGAATCTACCCTTGGGTGCCGACCAAATAAGAAACATAGCTCCCGGCCAAGGGTTATCAAGTTTGAGACCACCCCCAGTTGTTAGCTAATAATTTCGAGTTGAAGCAAGGGTTACTTCAAACCTTTCAAAATTGTTGCGTCTTAAGAGTAAAGCAGAACGAAGATCCAAACAATCAACTAATGGACTTCGAGCAGATCATGAACTCCTTTCTATATAATGGTGTGTCACAAGATGCAGTTTACGTAAGGGCATTCCTCTTCACTCTCAAAGATGATGCAAAGTATTACCTTCGAAGCTTGCACCAGGGATCAATTAGAACATGGGAGGAGATGACCAGAAAATTTCTTGCTGAATATTTCTCTTCAGCTAAGACCGGCAAGTTTAGAAGATAAATCCATAACTTCTGCCAGAACGAGATTGAAACAGTGTTTGAAGCTTGGGAGAGGTTTATGGAGAATGTGCGAAATTGTCAACATAGCGGTGTTGAACTCTGGATACAACTCCAGGACTTTTGGGATGGATTGACACCGACCTCACCTAGAACATTCACCTAATAGAAACTTCCTTGGCATCGCCGTGCTACATTGTGTCCTTAAGGGAAAGCAAATAGGGGTCGTCATATTGACGCACTCTAATGCGCCCATACAGAGAAGACCGAGAAACCACGCAAGCGAGTGTCACGCCCCAAACTCAGGGTGCGCGATAGGAGCTCAACCGAGATAACCCGACCGAGCAAACCTGTACATTACCTTCTACCCGAACTTAATCAAGAATAATGGTAAAATTAATTTTATTAATTAAGCAGTGAGGAGGATCAAGTAAACAACAAGTCAAACTCGTTATCAGTAGTTACATCATTTATAAGTTTCAAAATACATACTCTTTCATAGTTTGATGTGGAACGTGTGATACAATTACAACATTCCAAATTTTACATTCCCCGCACCAACAAACCACCCATGCTATGTCTACGGAGCTTCTATTAGATACAAAAGAGTACAATGATAGTGTCGTAATAAGGCTCCGTCTATACCTAAAAACATAGTGATAAAATGAACAAAAGATGCATGACCCCGAGTGAAGTGGGGCTCACCAAATCAGCTGGGAAAAGAGTGTAGTGCTATCACTGCTCAGTGTCGCCTGCTGTGGAACCACCTGCATTTATTAAATATAGCGCCCCCGGCAAAAAGGACGTTAGTACTATTGAATAGAACTAGTATATATACTAAACATCCTCTTAATGAAATGAGCAGTAGTGCAATTAAGGACAGTCGTAATATCGGTTAAAGCCTCAAACAATTACCAAATATCAAATTAGAGATAAGATAAATTAAAAATAATTTTGCAAATTTTAAGTTGGGAAATCTTTGGTACTGGTATACGACTATTCACCATTTCGATTACTATTTACAACACAATCACCACCATGTATGCGGCATGGCATCCGATCACGACCCGATCGACTAGGACGTTGTTACAACCCATGTTTTCGTACGTACGAGTCGTCATAAGTCAATTGATGTAAGCTCAAA